>CM038147.1:450742791-450956177 GCA_021437245.1 Aegilops speltoides | reverse complement strand
TTAGGCCCCTATGGCCCTATGACACATGGGCCCTTGATAACTTTTAAATAAAAAAGAATTAAAAATAAAAATAAAAATAAATAAATAAAATATTAATTAGTTAATTAATTAAAGATTTAATTAACTTAATTAATCTGATAAGATTAACCTAATCATCTAGTTTAGTTAATTAATCATTAGGTTAGTTAACGATCGATGACATGCGGGACCCACATCGTTGACGATCAACACCTCTGTTGATCACGGCGTCATGATGACGTCAAGATACACTATTCTGGATAATGTTAGAATTAAATAATTAAATAAATAATTAAAATTAGAAAATGATTTAAATCTTTAGATAATCATATCTTTTAATCCGTAACTCGGATGAAAATACTTTCTACATGAAAGTTGCTCAGAACGACGAGACGAATACGGATACGCAGCCCGTCCGTCCGCCACACATCCCTAGCATAGTGAACACGCAACTTTCCCCCTCCGGTTCACCTGTCCAAAAATGCGAAACACCGGGGATACTTTCCCGGATGTTTCCCCCTTTCGTCAGTATCACCTACTACCGCGTTAGGGCACACCGAACACCGCGTATTGTCTTGTTACGCTTTGTGATGCTTTGATTGCTCTATTATTTATTGTGTTCCCTCTCCGTAACTACTTTCCGATAGACCCCGAGACTGCCGGCGACCCCCAGTTCGACTACGGTGTTGATGACTCGTCCTTCTTGCCAGAGCAACCAGGCAAGCCCCCCCCCCTTGATCACCAGATATCGCCTATTCTCCTCTATACTGCTTGCATTAGAGTAGTGTAGCATGTTACCGCTTTCGATTGATCCTATTCTCGATGCATAGCGACATTGTTGCTACATCTGTTGATACCTTACCGCAATCCTAAATGCTTAGTATAGGATGCTAGTTTATCATCATTGGCCCTACATTCTTGTCGATCGCCTTGCTATATTATCGGGTCGTGATCACTTGGGAGGTGATCACGGTATATACTATACATACATACATACTATACAGATGGTGACTAAAGTCGGGTCACTCGAGGAGTACCATAAGTGATTACGATGAGGGGCTGAAAGGACGGTGGCTCCATCCCGGTAGAGGTGGGCACTGGGTTCCCGACGGCCCCGAATGTTACTTTGTGGCGGAGCGGCAGGGCAGGTTGAGACCACCTAGGAGGCAGTGGGCTGGCCTGTTCGGCGCTCATGGATACTTAACACGCTTAACGAGATCTTGGTATTTGATCCGAGTCGGCCATTTGGTCTATCGCACTAACCATCTACGCGGGAGTAGTTATGGTTATCCCGACGTCGTGGTATCGGCGAAGCCTTCTTGGCGTCGGCGACGAGCGGGCGCGCGGGTTGGACTGCGTTAACGCAACTTCCTTTTGTAATGGAGGCTGCTAGGTCGCTCACCGTCGCGTCGCATAGCGTGCGGTGTGCAATGGGCGATGGGCCTGACCCTGCGCGCATAGGATTTAGACCGGCGTGTTGACCTCTCTGTTGTGCCTAGGTGGGACTGCGGCGTGTTGATCTTCCGAGGCGGGCATGACCCAGAAAGTGTGTCCGGCCAAATGGGATCGGCGTGTCGGGTTATGTGGTGCACCCTGCAGGAAGTTTATCTATTGAATAGCCGTGTCCCTCGGTAAAAGGGCGACCGGAGTTGTACCTTGACCTTATGACAACTAGAATCAGATACTTAATAAAACACACCCTTCCAAGTGCGGATACAACCCGGTGATCGCTCTCTAACAGGCGACGAGGAGAGGATTGCGGGTAGGATTATGCTATGCGATGCTCTTGGAGATGCTACTTGGAGATGCTACTTGGCGATGCTACTTGGAGGACTTCATCTACTCTCTTCTACATCTTTGCAAGACGGAGGCTGCTGAAGCGTAGTCTTGACGTGATTAGCTATCCCCTCTTATTACGGCATTCGCGATTCGGTCCACCGATATGGCCCTTTACACATATACCCATGCATATGTAGTGTAGCTCCTTGCTTGCAGTACTTTGGATGAGTACTCACGGTTGCTTTCTCCCCTTTTCCCCTTTCCTTTCTTTACGGTTGTCGCAACCAGATTTGGAGTCCAGAGCAGGACGCCACCGTCGATGGCGACTACTACACCGGAGGTGCCTACTACTATGTGCAGGCTGCGACGACGACCAAGAGTAGTTTAGAAGGATCCCGAGCAGGAGGCTGCGCCTCTTCGATCTCAGATCCCGGTTTGTGCTAGCCTTCTTAAGGCAAACTTGTTTAACTTATGTATGTACTCAGATATTGTTGCTTCCACGACTCGTCTATGATCGAGCACTTGTATTCGAGCCCTCGAGGCCCCTGGCTTGTATTATGATGCTTGTATGACTTATTTATGTTTTAGAGTTGTGTTGTGATATCTTCCCGTGAGTCCCTGATCTTGATCGTACACGTTTGCGTGCATGATTAGTGTACGATTGAATCGGGGGCGTCACAACCACGCCGTCGTGTTGTCGGAGTTCTCCCTCAACTTCTCCTCTCCCCTTGCTGGATCAAGAAGGAGGAGACGTCCCTGGGCTGTACGTGTGTTGAACGCGGAGGCGCCGTCCGTTTGGCGCTAGATCGGATCTTTCGTGATTTGAATCGCCTCGAGTACGACTCCATCATCCGCGTTCTTGAAACGCTTCCGCTTAGCGATCTTCAAGGGTATAAAGATGATCATCCTCTCCCTCTCTTGTTGCTAGAATCTCCATAGATTGATCTTGGTGTTGCATAGAAAATTTTGAATTTCTGCTACGTTCCCCAACAGTGGCATCATGAGCTAGGTCTATGCGTAGTTTCTATGCACGAGTAGAACACAAGTTGTTATGGGCATTGATTTTGTTCAATATGCTTACCGTTACTAGTCCAATCTTGTTTCGACGGTATTGTGGGATGAAGCGGACCGGACCGACCTTACACGTACACTTACGTGAGATAGGTTCCACCGACTGACATGCACTCGTTGCATAAGGTGGCTAGCGGTGCCGATCTCCCACTTTAGTCGGATCGGATTCGATGAAAAGGGTCCTTGTGAAGGGTAAATAGCAATTGACATATCACGTTGTGGTTTTTGCGTAGGTAAGAAACGTTCTTGCTAGAAACCCATAGCAGCCACGTAAAACATGCAAACAACAATTAGAGGACGTCTAACTTGTTTTTGCAGGGTATGCTATGTGATGTGATATGGCCAAAAGATTGTGATGAATAATATATGTGATGTATGAGATTGATCATGTTCTTGTAATAGGAATCAGGACATGCATGTCGATGAGTATGACAACTGGCAGGAGCCATAGGAGTTGTCTTAATTTATTGTATGACCTGTGTGTCAATGAACAACGCCATGTAATTACTTTACTTTATTGCTAAGCCGTTAGCCATAGTAGTAGAAGTAATAGTTGGCGAGACAACTTCATGGAGACACGATGATGGAGATCATGATGATGGAGATCATGGTGTCATGCCGGTGACGATGATGATCATGGAGCCGCGAAGATGGAGATCAAAAGGAGAAAAATGATATTGGCCATATCATGTCACTTATTGATTGCATGTGATGTTTATCATGTTTATGCATCTTATTTGCTTAGAACGACGATAGCTTAAATAAGATGATCCCTCGCAATAATTTCAAGAAAAGTGTTCCCCCTAACTGTGCACTGTTGCGAAGGTCCGTTGTTTCAAAGCACCACGTGATGATCGGGTGTGATAGATTCTAATGTTCGAATACAACGGGTGTAAGCCAGATTTACACACGCAATACACTTAGGTTGACTTGACGAGCCTAGCATGTACAGACATGGCCTCGGAACACGGAAGACCGAAAGGTCGAGCATGAGTGTATAGAAGATACGATCAACATGAAGATCTTCACCGACGATGACTAGTCCGTCTCACGGGATGATCGGACACGGCCTAGTTGACTCGGATCATGTAATAACTTAGATAACTAGAGGGATGTCTATCTGAGTGGGAGTTCATAAGATGAACTTAATTATCCTGAACATAGTCAAAAGATCTTTGCAATTATGTCGTAAGCTCGCGCTTTAGTTCTACTGTTTAGATATGTTCCTAGAGAAAATTTAGTTGAAAGTTGATAGTAGCGATTATGCGGACTAGGTTCGTAAACTGAGGATTGTCCTCGTTGCTTTGTAGAAGGCTTATGTCCTTAATGCACCGCTCAATGTGCTGAACCTCGAACGTCGTCTGTGGATGTTGCGAACATCTGACATGCACGTTTTGATAACTATGTGATAGTTCAGTAATGTTAAACGGTTTAGAGTTGAGGCACCGAAGATGATTTTGAAACGTCGTGGAACATATGAGATGTTTCAAGAGCTGAAATTTGGATTTCAGGCTCGTGCCGACGTCAAGAGGTATAAGACCTCCGACGAGTTTCTTAGCCTGCAAACTAAGGGAGAAAAGCTCAATCGTTGAGCTTGTGCTCAGATTGTCTGAGTACAACAATCACTTGAATCGAGTGGGAGTTAATCTTCCAGATGAGATAGTGAAGTTTCTCCAAAGTCATTGCCACCAAGCTGCTAGAGCTTCGTGATGAACTATGACATATCAGGGATAGATATGATGACCCTTGAGATATTCGTGATGTTTGACACCGCGAAAGTAGAAATCAAGAAGGAGCATCAATTGTTGATGGTTAGTGAAACCACTAGTTTCAAGAAGGGCAAGGGAAAGAGGGGATACTTCATGAAACGGCAAATCAGCTGTTGCTCTAGTGGAGAAACCCGAGGTTGAACCCAAACCCGAGACTAAGTGCTTCTGTAATGAGAGGAACGAACACTAAAGCAGAACCACCCTAGATACTTGGTAGATAAGAAGGCAGGCAAGGTCGACGGAAGTATATTGGATATACATTATGTTAATGTGTACTTTACTAGTACTCCTAGTAGCACCAGGGTATTAGATACCGGTTCGGTTGCTAAGTGTTAGTAACTCGAAATAAAAGCTATGGAATAAACGGAGACTAGCTAAAGGTGAGCTGACGATATGTGTTGGAAGTGTTTCCAAGGTTGATATGATCAAGCATCGCACGCTCCCTATACCATCGAGATTGGTGTTAAACCTAAATAATTGTTATTTGGTGTTTGCGTTGAACATAGACATGATTGGATTATGTCTATCGCAATACGATTATTCATTTAAGGAGAATAATAGTTACTCTGTTTATTTGAATAATACCTTCAATGGTCTTGCACCTAAAATGAATGGTTTGTTGAATCTCGATCATAGTGATACACATGTTCATGCCAAAAGATATAAGATAGTAATGATAGTACCACCTACTTGTGGCACTGTCATGTAAGTCATATTGGTATAAAATGCATGAAGAAGCTCCATGTTGATGGATCTTTGGACTCACTCGTTTTTGAAAAGTTTGAGACATGCAAACCATGTCTATTGGTGTATATGCATGAAGAAACTCCATGCAAATGGACCGTTTGGACTCACTTGATTTTGAATCACTTGAGACATGCAAATCATACCACATGGGCAAGATGACTGAAAGCCTCGTTTTCAGTAAAATGGAACAAGAAGGCGACTTGTTGGAAGTAATACATTTTGATGTGTGTAATCCAATGAGTATTGAGGCACGCGGTGGATATCATTATGTTCTTACTTCACGGATGATTTGAGTAGATACTGAGTATATTTACTTGATGAAACACAAGTCTGAATTATTGAATGGTTCAAGTAATTTCAGAGTGAAGTTGAAGATCATCGTGACAAGAGGATAAAATGTCTATGATATGATCATAGAGATGACTATCTGAGTTCTGAGCTTTGGCACACAATTAAGACATTGTGGAAATTGTTTCACGATTAATACCACCGAACACCATAGTGTGATGGTGTGTCCGAACATCATAGTTGCACCCTATTGGATATGGTGCGTACCATGATGTCTCTTATCGAATTACCACTATCGTTCATGGGTTAGGCATTAGAGACAACCGCACTCACTTTAATAGGGCACCACGGAATTCCGTTGAGACAACACCGTTTGAACTATGGTTTGGAGAAACCTAAGTTGTCGTTTCTTGAAAGTTTGGGGCTGCGACGCTTATGTGAAAAAGTTTCAGGCTAATAAACTCGAACCCAAAGCGGATAAATGCATCTTCATAGGACACCCAAAATAGTTGGGTATACCTCCTGTCTCAGTTCCGGAAGCAAAAGGGATTGTTTCTAGAATTAGGTCCTTTCTCGAGGAAAAGTTTCTCTCGAAAGAATTGAGAGGGAGGATGGTGGAGACTTGATGAGGTTATTGAACCGTCACTTCAACTAGTGTGTAGCAGGGCACAGGAAGTTGTTCCTGTGGCATCTACACCAATTGAAGTAGAAGCTTATGATAGTGATCATGAAGTTTCGGATCAAGTCACTGCCGTACCTCGTAGGGTGACAAGGATGCGTACTACTTCAGAGTGGTACATTAATCCTGTCTTGAAGGTCATGTTGCTAGACAACAATGAATCTACGAGCTATGGAGAAGCGATGGTGGGCCCATATTCCGAAAAATGGTTAGAAGCCATGAAATCCGAGATAGGATCCATGTATCAGAACAAAGCATGGACTTTGGTGGACTTGCCCGATGATCGGCAAGCCATTGAGATAAATGGATCTCTAAGAAGAAGACGGACGTGGACGGTAAGTCACCGTCTATGAAGCTCGACTTGTGGCGAAGAGTTCTTCACAAGTTCAAGGAGTTGACTACGATGAGATTTTCTCATCCGTAGCGATGCTTAAGCCCGTCGGAATCATGTTACCATTAGCTGCATTTGTGAAATCTGGCAGATGGATGTCAAAACGAGTTTCCTTACCAGTTTTCGTAAGGAAAGGTTGTATGTGATACAATCAGAAAGGTTTTGTCGATCCTAAGGATGCTAAAAGGTATACTAGCTCCAGCGATCCTTCCTTGGACTAGAGCAAGCATCTCGGAGTCAGAATATACACTTTGATGAGATGATCAAAGATTTTGGGATTATACAAAGTTTATGAGAAATCTGTATTTCCAAAGAAGTGAGTGGGAGCACTATGGAATTTCTGATGAGTATATGTTGTTGACATATTGTTGATCAGAAATGATGTATAATTTCTGGAAAGCATATATGGTTATTGGAAAGTGTTTTTCAAGGGAAAACCGGGATTAAGCTGCTTGAACATTGAGCATCAAGATCTATGAGGATAGATCAAAAATGCTTAATGGTACTTTCAAATGAGCACATACCTTGACATGATCTTGAAGGTATTCAAGATGGATCAGTCAAAGAAGGAGTTCTTGCCTGAGTTATAAGGTATGAAGTTAAGACTTAAAGCTCGACCACGGCAGAAGAGAGAGAAAGGACGAAGGTCGTCCCCTATGCTTTAGATGTAGGCTCTACAGTATACTATGCTGAGTACCGCACCTGATGTGTGCCTTGCCACGTGTCTGGCAAAGGGGTACAAGAGTGATCCAGGAATGGATCATTGGACAGCGGTCAAAATTGTCCTTGGAATAATAAGGACATGTTTCTTGATTATGGAGGTGATAAAGAGTTCAGCGTAAAGGGTTACGTCGATGCAAGCTTTTGTTGGGGAACGTAGTAATTTCAAAAAATTTCCTACGCACACGCAAGATCATGATGATGCATAGCAACGAGAAGGGAGAGTGTTGTCTACGTACCCTCGTAGACCGAAGCGGAAGCGTTGACGCAACGTAGAGGAAGTAGTCGTACGTCCTCCCGGTCCGACCGATCCAAGCACCGTTACTCCGGCACCTCCGAGTTCTTGACACGCGTACAGCTCAATGACGCACCCCGATCTCCGATCCAGCAGAGGCGCGGGGAGGAGTTCCGTCAAGACGACGGCGTGGTGGACGATCTTGATGCTCTCTGTCGCAGGCTTCGCCTAAGCACCGCTACAATATGACCGAGGTGTAATATCGTGGAAGGGGCACCGACACGGCTAAGGAACGATCTCAATGATCAACTTGTGTGTCTAGGGTGCCCCCTGCCCCAGATATAAAGGAGGGAGGGAGGAGGAGGCCGGCCTAGGGAGGAGGCGCCATAGGGGGGGCAAACCTACTCCAAGTAGGTTTGGCCCCTTTCCTATTAGGAGTAGGAGAAGGAAGGAAGAGGGGGGAGAGAAGGAAAGGGGGGCCGCCCCTTCCCAGTCGGATTGGGCTTGGGGGCGCGCCTCCCTTGCTCCTTCTCCTCCTTCCACTAAGGCCCAATAAGGCCCATATACTTACCGGGGTTCCGGTAACCTCCCGAGCTCCAGATATTTCCAATCTCACCGGAACCTTTCCGTTGTCCAAATATATCCGTCCAATATATCAATCTTTATGTCTCGACCATTTCGAGACTCCTCGTCATGTCCGTGATCACATCCGGACTCGAACAACCTTGGTACATCAAAATACATAAACTCATGATGAAACTGTCATCGAAACCTTAAGCGTGCACGGACCCTACGGTTCGAGAACAATGTAGACATGACCGAGACATGTCTCGGTCAATAACCAATAGCGGGACCTGGATGCCCATATTGGTTCCTACATATTCTACGAAGATCTTTATCGGTCAAACCGCACAACAACATACGTTATTCCTTTGTCATCGGTATGTTACTTGCCCGAGATTCGATCGTCGGTATCCAATACCTAGTTCAATCTCGTTACCTGCAAGTCTCTTTACTCGTTCCGTAATACATCATCTCACAACTAACTCATTAGTTGAAATGCTTGCAAGGCTTAAGTGATGTGTATTACCGAGAGGACCCAGAGATACCTCTCCGACATTCGGAGTGACAAATCCTAATCTCGAAATCGCCAACTCAACAAGTACCTTCGAGACACCTGAGAGCACCTTTATAATCACCCGATTACGTTGTTACGTTTGGTAGCACACAAAGTGTTCCTCCGTAAACGGAGTTGCATAATCTCATAGTCATAGGAACATGTATAAGTCATGAAGGAAGCAATAGCAACATACTAAGCGATCGTGTGCTAAGCTAACGGAATGGGTCATGTCAATCGATCATTCAACTAATGATGTGACCTTGTTAATCAAATAACAACTCCTTGTTCATGGTTAGGAAACATAACCATCTTTGATTAACAAGCTAGTCAAGTAGAGGCATACTAGTGACACTCTGTTTGTCTATATATTCACACATGTATCATGTTTCCGGTTAATACAATTCTAGCATGAATAATAAACATTTATCATGATATGAGGAAATAAATAATAACTTTATTATTGCCTCTAGGGCATATTTCCTTCAGTCTCCCACTTGCACTAGAGTCAATAATCTAGATTACATAGTAATGATTCTAACACCCATGGAGTCTTGGTGTTGATCATGTTTTGCTCGTGGAAGAGGCTTAGTCAATGGGTGCGGAACATTCAGATCCGTATGTATCTTGCAAATCTCTATGTCTCCCACGGACTAGATCCGGATGGAATTGAAGCGTCTCTTGATGTGCTTGGTTCTCTTGTGAAATCTAGATTCCTTCGCTAAGGCAATTGCTCCAGTATTGTCACAAAAGATTTTCATTGGACCCGATGCACTAGGTATGACACCTAGATCGGATATGAACTCCTTCATCCAGACTCCTTCATTGGCTGCTTCCGAAGCAGCTATGTATTCCGCTTCACATGTAGATCCCGCCACGACGCTTTGCTTTGAACTGCACCAACTGACAGCTCCACCGTTTAATGTAAACACGTATCCGGTTTGCGATTTAGAGTCGTCCGGATCAGTGTCGAAGCTTGCATCAACGTAACCATTTACGGTGAGCTCTTTGTCACCTCCATATACGAGAAACATATCCTTAGTCCTTTTCAGGTATTTCAGGATGTTCTTGACCGCTGTCCAGTGATCCACTGCTGGATTACTTTGGTACCTCCCTGCTAGACTTATAGCAAGGCACACATCAGGTCTGGTACACAGCATTGCATACATGATAGAGCCTATGGCTGAAGCATAGGGAACACTTTTCATTTCTCTCTATCTTCTGCAGTGGTCGGGCTTTGAGTCTTACTCAACTTCACACCTTGCAATACAGGCAAGAACCCTTTCTTTGCTTGATCCATTTTGAACTTCTTCAAAACTTTGTCAAGGTATGTGCTTTGTGAAAGTCCAATTAAGCGTCTTGATCTATCTCTATAGATCATAATGCCCAATATGTAAGCAGCTTCACCGAGGTCTTTCATTGAAAAACTTTTATTCAAGTATCCCTTTATGCTATCCAGAAATTCTATATCATTTCCAATCAATAATATGTCATCCACATATAATATTAGAAATGCTACTGAGCTCCCACTCACTTTCTTGTAAATACAAAGCTTCTCCAAAAGTGCATATAAAACCAAATGCTTTGATCACACTATCAAAACGTTTATTCCAACTCCGAGAGGCTTGCACCAGTCCATAAATGGAGCGCTGGAGCTTGCACACTTTGTTAGCTCCCTTTGGATCGATAAAACCTTCGGTTGCATCATATATAACTCTTCTTCCGTAAATCCATTCAGAATGCAGTTTTACATCCATTTGCCAAATTTCATAATCATAAAATGCGGCAATTGCTAACATGATTCGGACAAACTTAAGCATCGCTACTGGTGAGAAGGTCTCATCGTAGTCAACCCCTTGAACTTGCGAAAACCTTTTGCAACAAGTCGAGCTTTGTAGACAGTAACATTACCGTCAGCGTCAGTCTTCTTCTTGAAGATCCATTTATTCTCAATTGCTTGCCGACCATCGGGCAAGTCAACCAAAGTCCATACTTTGTTCTCATACATGGATCCCATCTCAGATTTCATGGCTTCAAGCCATTTTGCGGAATCTGGGCTCACCATCGCTTCTTCATAGTTCGTAGGTTCATCATGATCTAGTAGCATGACTTCCAGAATAGGATTACCGTACCACTCTGGTGCGGATCTTACTCTGTTCGACCTACGAGGTTCTGTATTAACTTGATCTGAAGTTCTATGATCATCATCATCAACTTCCTCACTAGTTGGTTTTGACGTCACAGAAACCGGTTCCTGTGATGTATTATTTTCCAACAAGGGAGTAGGTACAGTTACCTCATCAAGTTCTACTTTCCTCCCACTCACTTCTTTCGAGAGAAACTCCTTCTCTAGAAAGGATCCATTCTTAGCAAAGAATGTCTTGCCTTTGGATCTGTGATAGAAGGTGTACCCAACTGTCTCCTTTGGGTATCCTATGAAGACACATTTCTCAGATTTGGGTTCGAGCTTATCAGGTTGAAGCTTTTTCACATAAGCATCGCAGCCCCAAACTTTAAGAAACGACAACTTTGGTTTCTTGCCAAACCATAGTTCATAAGGTGTCGCCTCAACGGATTTCGACGGTGCCCTATTTAACGTGAATGTGGCCGTCTCTAAAGCATAACCCCAAAACGATAGCGGTAAATCTGTAAGAGACATCATAGACCGCACCATATCAAGTAAAGTACGATTACGACGTTCGGACACACCATTACGCTGTGGTGTTCTGGGTGGCGTGAGTTGCGAAACTATTCCACATTGTTTTAAGTGTAAACCAAACTCGTAACTCAAATATTCTCCTCCACGATCAGATCGTAGAAATTTTATTTTCTTGTTACGATGATTTTCAACTTCACTCTGAAATTCTTTGAACTTTTCAAATGTTTCAGACTTATGCTTCATTAAGTAGATATACCCATATCTGCTTAAATCATCTGTGAAGGTGAGAAAATAACGATATCCGCCACGAGCCTCAACATTCATCGGACCACATACATACGTATGTATGATTTCCAACAAATCTGTTGCTCTCTCCATAGTACCGAGAACGGCGTTTTGGTCATCTTGCCCATGAGGCACGGTTCGCAAGTACCAAGTGATTCATAATCAAGTGGTTCCAAAAGTTCATCAAGATGGAGTTTCTTCATGCGCTTTATACCGATATGACCCAAGCGGCGGTGCCACAAATAAGTTGCACTATCATTATCAACTCTGCATCTTTTGGCTTCAACACTATGAATATGTGTATCACTACTATCGAGATTCATCAAAATAGACCACTCTTCAAGGGTGCATGACCATAAAAGATATTACTCATATAAATAGAACAACCATTATTCTCTCGATTTAAATGAATAACCATCTCGCATCAAACAAGATCCAGATATAATGTTCATGCTCAACGCGGCACCAAATAACAATTATTTAGGTCTAATACTAATCCGAAGGTAGATGTAGAGGTAGCGTGCCGACCGCGATCACATCGACTTTGGAACCATTTCCCGCGCGATCGTCACCTCGTCCTTTGCGGTGTTCGCTTAATCCGTAGTCCTGTTTGAGTTGCAAATATTAGCAACAAAACCGATATCAAATACCCGGTGCTCTGCGACCTCTAGTAAGGTACACATCAATAACATGTATATCACATATACCTTTGTTCACCTTGCCATCCTTCTTATCCGCCAAATACTTGGGGCAGTTCCGCTTCCAGTGACCAGTCTGCTTGCAGTAGAAGCACTCAGTTTCAGGTTTAGGTCCAGACTTGGGTTTCTTCTCTTGAGCAGCAACTTGTTTGCTGTTCTTCTTGAAGTTCCCCTTCTTCTTCCCTTTGCCCTTTTTCTTGAAACTAGTGGTCTTGTTAACCATCAACACTTGATGCTCCTTCTTGATTTCTACCTCCGCAGCCTTTAGCATTGCGAAGAGCTCGGGAATTGTCTTATCCATCCCTTGCATATTATAGTTCATCACGAAGCTCTTGTAGCTTGGTGGAAGTGATTGGAGAATTCATCAATGACGCTATCATCGGAAGAGTAACTCCCGGTTGAATCAAGTGATTACAATACCCGGACATCTTGAGTATGTGCTCACCGACAGAACTATTCTCCTCCATCTTGCAGCTATAGAACTTATTGGAGACTTCATATCTCTCAATCCGGGCATTCTTCTGGAATATCAACTTCAACTCCTGGAACATCTCATATGCTCCATGACGTTCAAAACGTCGTTGAAGTCCCGGTTCTAAGCCGTAAAGCATGGCACATTGAACTATCGAATAGTCATCAGCTTTGCTCTGCCAGACGTTCTTAACGTCGTTAGTTGCATCAAGAAGCAGGTTCGGCACCCAGCGGTGCTTCCAGGACGTAATTTTTCTGTGCAGCAATGAGGATAATCCTCAAGTTACGGACCCAGTCCGCGTAGTTGCTACCATCATCTTTCAACTTAGCTTTCTCAAGGAACGCATTAAAATTCAACGGAACAACAACACGGGCCATCTATCTACAAACAACATAGACAAGCAAGATACTATCAGGTACTAAGTTCATGATAAATTTTAGTTCAATTAATCATATTACTTAAGAACTCCCACTTAGACAGACATCTCTCTAGTCATCTAAGTGATCACGTGATCCAAATCAACTAAACCATAACCGATCATCACGTGAGATGGAGTAGTTTTCAATGGTGAACATCTTATGTTGATCATATCTACTATATGATTCACGCTCGACCTTTTGGTCTCCGTGTTCCGAGGCCATATCTGCATATGCTAGACTCGTCAAGTTTAACCTAAGTATTCTGCGTGTGCAAAACTGGCTTGCACCCGTTGTAGATGGACGTAGAGCTTATCACACCCGATCATCACGTGGTGTGCGGGCACGACGAACTTTGGCAACGGTGCATACTCGGGAGAACACTACTTGATAATTTTAGTGAGAGATCATCTTAAAATGCTACCATCAATCAAAGCAAGATAAGATGCATAAAGGATAAACATCACATGCAATCAATATAAGTGATATGATATGGCCATCATCATCTTGTGCTTGTGATCTCCATCTCCAAGCACCATCATGATCACCATCATCACCGGCGCGACACCTTGATCTCCATCGTAGCATCGTTGTCGTTACGCCATCTATTGCTTCTCGACTATCGCTACCGCTTAGTGATAAAGTAAAGCAATTATGTATGTTGCATTTCATACAATAAAGCGACAACCATATGGCTCCTGCCGATTGCCGATAACCGGTTACAAAACATGATCATCTCATACAATAAAATATAGCATCATGTCTTGGCCATATCACATCACAACATGCCTGCAAAAACAAGTTAGGCGTCCTCTACTTTGTTGTTGCAAGTTTTACGTGGCTGCTACGGGCTTAAGCAAGAACCAATCTCACCTACGCATCAAAACCACAACGATAGTTTGTCAAGTTGATGCTGTTTTAACCTTCGCAAGGACCGGGCGTAGTCACACTCGGTTCAACTAAAGTTGGACAAACTAACACCCGCTAGTCACCTGTGTGCAAAGCACGGCAGTAAAACCAGTCTCGCGTAAGCATACGCGTAATGTCGGTCCGGGCCGCTTCATCCAACAATACCGCCGAACCAAAGTATGACATGCTGGTAAGCAGTATGACTTATATCGCCCACAACTCACTTGTGTTCTACTCGTGCATATAACATCAAACCATAAAAACCTAGGCTCGGATGCCACTGTTGGGGAATGTAGTAATTTCAAACATTTTCCTACGCACACGCAAGATCATCGTGATGCATAGCAACGAGAGGGAGAGTGTTGTCGTACGCCTCGTGAGCCGAAGCGAAGCGTTGACGCAACGTAGAGGAAGTAGTCGTACGTCCTCCCGGTCCGACCGATCCAAGCACCGTTACTCCGGCACCTCCGAGTTCTTGACACGCGTACAGCTCGATGACGCACCCCGATCTCCGATCCAGCAGAGGCGCGGGGAGGAGTTCCGTCAGCACGACGGTGTGGTGACGATCTTGATGTTCTCCTGTCGCAGGGCTTCGCTTAAGCACCGCTACAATATGACCGAGGTGTAATATCGTGGAAGGGGGCACCGCACACGGCTAAGGAACGATCTCAATGATCAACTTGTGTGTCTAGGGTGCCCCCCTGCCCCCGTATATAAAGGAGGGAGGGAGGAGGCGGCCGGCCTAGGGAGGAGGCGCGCCATAGGGGGGGCAAACCTACTCCAAGTAGGTTTGGCCCCCCTTTCCTATTAGGAGTAGGAGAAGGAAGGAAGAGGGGGGAGGAGAGAAGGAAAGGAGGGGCCGGCCCCCTTCCCAATTCGGATTGGGTTTGGGGGGCCCCTCCTTGCTCCTTCTCCTCCCTTCCACTAAGGCCCAATAAGGCCCATATACTTACCGGGGTTCGGTAACCTCCCGGAGCTCCGGTATATTTCCAATCTCACCCGGAACCTTTCCGGTGTCCAAATATATCCGTCCAATATATCAATCTTTATGTCTCGACCATTTCGAGACTCCTCGTCATGTCCGTGATCACATCCGGGACTCCGGACAACCTTCGGTACATCAAAATACATTAACTCATAATGAAACTGTCATCAAAACCTTAAGCGTGCGGACCCTACGGTTCGAGAACAATGTAGACATGACCGAGACATGTCTCCGGTCAATAACCAATAGCAGGACCTGGATGCCCATATTGGTTCCTACATATTCTACGAAGATCTTTATCGGTCAAACCGCACAACAACATACGTTATTCCCTTTGTCATCGGTATGTTACTTGCCCGAGATTCGATCGTTGGTATCCAATACCTAGTTCAATCTCGTTACTGGCAAGTCTCTTTACTCGTTCCGTAATACATCATCTCACAACTAACTCATTAGTTGAAATGCTTGCAAGGCTTAAGTGATGTGTATTACCGAGAGGGCCCAGAGATACCTCTCCGACATTCGGAGTGACAAATCCTAATCTCGAAATACGCCAACTCAACAAGTACCTTCGGAGACACTGAGAGCACCTTTATAATCACCCAGTTATGTTGTGACGTTTGGTAGCACACAAAGTGTTCCTCCGTAAGCAGGAGTTGCATAATCTCATAGTCATAGGAACATGTATAAGTCATGAAGGAAGCAATAGCAACATACTAAGCGATCGTGTGCTAAGCTAACGGAATGGGTCATGTCAATCGATCATTCAACTAATGATGTGACCTTGTTAATCAAATAACAACTCCTTGTTCATGGTTAGGAAACATAACCATCTTTGATTAACAAGCTAGTCAAGTAGAGGCATACTAGTGACACTCTGTTTGTCTATATATTCACACATGTATCATGTTTCCGGTTAATACAATTCTAGCATGAATAATAAACATTTATCATGATATGAGGAAATAAATAATAACTTTATTATTGCCTCTAGGGCATATTTCCTTCAGCTTTAACACCTATCCGAATGACTATGAGTAGCAAACCGTATACGTATAGTGGAGCAACCATTTGGAATAGCTCCAAGTGGAGCGTGGAAGCAGCATTTACAATATGACCTAGAGATTTGCGAAGTACATACGGATCTGAATGTTGCAGACCCGTTGACTAAAACCTCTCTCACAAGCAAAACATGATCAAACCCCAGAACTCATTGAGTCTTAATCACATGATGATGTGAACTAGTTTAGTGACACTATTAAACTCTTTGGATGTTGGTCACATGGCGATGTGACCTGTGAGTGTTAATCACATGGCGATGTGAACTAGATTATTGACTCTAGTGCAAGTGGGAGACTGTTGGAAATATGCCCTAGAGGCAATAATAAATTAGTTATTATTATTATATTTCCTTGTTCATGATAATCGTTTATTATCCATGCTATAATTGTATTGATAGGAAACTCGGATACATGTGTGGATACATAGACAACACCATGTCCCTAGTAAGCCTCTAGTAGACTAGCTCGTTGATCAATAGATGGTTACGGTTTCCTGACCATGGACATTGGATGTCGTTGATAACGGGATCACATCATTAGGAGAATGATGTGATAGACAAGACCCAATCCTAAGCCTAGCACAAAGATCATGTAGTTCGTATGCTAAAGCTTTTCTAGTGTCAAGTATCATTTCCTTAGACCATGAGATTGTGCAACAACCGGATGCCGTAGGAATGCTTTGGGTGTACCAAACGTCACAACGTAACTGGGTGGCTATAAAGGTACACTACGGGTATCTCCGAAAGTGTCTGTTGGGTTGGCACGAATCGAGACTGGGATTTGTCACTCCGTGTGACGGAGGGGTATCTCTGGGCCCACTCGGTAGGACATCATCATAATGTGCACAATGTGACCAAGGGGTTGATCACAGGATGATGTGTTACGGAACGAGTAAAGAGACTTGCGGTAACGAGATTGAACAAGGTATCGGGATACCGACGATCGAATCTCGCAAGTACTATATCGCTAGACAAAGGGAATTGAATACGGATTGATTGAATCCTCGACATCGTGGTTCATCCGATGAGATCATCGTGGAACATGTGGGAGCCAACATGGGTATCCAGACCCGCTGTTGGTTATTGGCCGAGAGTTGTCTCGGCCATGTTCCGCATGATTCCCGAACCCGTAGGGTCTACACACTTAAGGTTCGGTGGCGCTAGAGTTGTTATGGGAAATAGTATGTGGTTACGGAGGTTGTTGAGTCCCGGATGTGATCCCTGACGTCACGAGGAGTTCCGAATGGTGCAGGTGAAGATCGATATATTGGACGAAGGGTATTGGAGTCAGGAAGTGTTCCGGGGTACCGAGCTATGGCGGCAAGATGACCGAAAGGTGTTTGGGCCCCCCAAGTGTTGGAGGGCCTCATGGGCCAAAGGGAAGGGCAAACCAGCCCACTAAGGGGTGGTGCGCCTCCCAGCCCCTCTCACATAACCCGGGAGAGGTGGGGCGCCTTCCTAGGGCAGCCCCTTCCCGGCAGGGGCAAGTTTCCTAGGGGTGGGGCGCCCAAACCCATCTAGGGTTTCCCCTGTGGCCGCCGCCCCTCCCCAAGGGAACCCTAGGGTGCCTCCTCCACCCCCCTTACCCCTATATATAGTGAGGGAGAGAGAGGGCAGCCGCACACCCTTCCCTTGGCGCAGCCCTCTCCCTCCTCCAACACCTCCTCCTCAGTAGTGCTTGGCGAAGCCCTGCTGGAGAACCACGAGCTCCACCACCACCACGTCGTCGTGCTGTCGGAGTTGTCCCTCAACTTCTCCTCTCCCCTTGCTGGATCAAGAAGGAGGAGACGTCCCCGGGCTGTACGTGTGTTGAACACGGAGGCGCCGTCCGTTCGGCACTAGATCGGATCTTCCGCGATTTGAATCGCCGTGAGTACGACTCCATCATCCGCGTTCTTGAAATGCTTCCGCTTAGCGATCTTCAAGGGTATGAAGATGCTCATCCTCTCCCTCTCTTGTTGCTAGAATCTCCATAGATTGATCTTGGTGTTGCGTAGAAAATTTTGAATTTCTGCTACGTTCCCCAACACCTTACTCCCGCAATCCAATAAGGAAAGGGGGCGCCACTTGGGGAGGACCCCAAGTAGGATTCGGCCTACATGGGGCGCCGTCCTAGGTGCTCCCTCCTCCCCCACCTATATATATGTGGGAGGGGGCGCCTAGCACAACCAGGACAATTGCTTAGCCGTGTGCGGCGCCCCCCCCCTCCATCGTTTACACCCAGGTCATATTTTCATAGTGCTTAGGCGAAGCCCTGCGGAGATAGCTTCACCATCGCCGTCACCACACCGTCGTGCTGCCGGAACTCATCCACTACCTTGTCGTCTTGCTAGATCAAGAAGGCGGAGGACGTCACCGAGCTGAACGTGTGCTGAAAGCGGAGGTGTCGTACGTTCGGTACTTGATCGATTGAAGCACGAAGAAGTTTGACTACATAAACCGCGTTACTAAACGCTTCCGCTTACGGTCTACGAGGGTACGTAGACACACTCTCCCCCTCTCGTTGCTATGCATCTCCATGGATCGATCTTGCGTGTGCATAGAATTTTTTTGTTTTCCATGCAACGTTTCCCAACAGGAGATGGAAGCACAACCCAGAGATAAACAAAGCATTATTAGTTTGTGAATGAACTTGTGGTGGAAATAATGTTTTCATGTTCATATGCCACATTTTCTTATTGTTTCTACTAAGGTGAGGTGCCTTCTATCTCATCATTTGTTGATCTTTTTTTTTGATAAGGGGAATATACTAATATCGCCAAGATACCAATACACCCATCCTCTGCAACAAAAAGATGTCCATAGGCATCAAGGATGCACACAGCCAAGGAAAAAAACTAAAAAAGTGTGGCATATGGAAAACAAAGATCCCATCACGATGATTAAAACTCGCGGCAGTGGCACTCTAACCACCACCGAAGACAACACCCGAACCACAAAAGAGATTCTCCAAAATCAACGCCTTCAAGAAGGAAACAATGCACATGCATTGTCATCGCCCGATCGAAGATCTTGGGTTTTCACTTCGAGAGAGTCCGAGTTCACAAAAACAATGCCTACAACAAGGCCATTGCCAGGTACAACCAATGAAGGCCAAACCTTGAGATTTCACCTTGGAAATTAAGGCTCGACACTCAAGGAGCACCACCAAAAATGTAGACCACATATGTTGCCACCCCCTCTTGCAAGGTTGCGGCTGCAAGTCACCAAACACCTGACACACATGAAGAACCTGTGCCGCCATTCATCGGCATCAAAACACCTCTACACCATTGCGAACCTCCGATCACAACAACCATGACTTTATCCACCTCTGTTAGTGCCATGGAAATCTATATTTAGAAATGTCCCCTGGTCCCGTCAATAAAGTGAATCTTCGCACCACACCCTTACGAAGCCTTATTGGCTGAAGATAAGGGAGCACACGGCTGGATCGATTTCGATCTGGATATCCAGTGGTGCCATGCGCCAATCAGTGGAATCACCAAGAGGAAGACTGGAACTCATCGGCGTCTTGATCGAGGAGGCCCACATTAAGGTGATCGATGACTTGACGCTTGAAGAAAAGCAGGGCCAAACCACCTTTATTTAGGCCGAACCAGCAGCCCCCACGCCGCTGACTGGCTCCCGGCTATAGGACCGAGCAGTCGACCCCTTCTTGCCCAGATCGAGCCCAAGGTTGGCCCCAGATCGGGCTTGCGCGCAAGCAACGTCAGGAGGTCTGTCGCGCACCCGCAGCTCCTAGGCAGCCGACCACTGCACAGATGCAGCGCCGCCACCTCCAGGACCTTGGCCGAGCCGCAGCCTCCGGCCAGCGCCGCTACACGTGCGCCCGCCTCTGCCTCCTCCGCGCCTCCCTACGACGCGCAGCCCTAGAGACGACCCCCTCCCCCCCCCGCGTGAAGGGAGCCCGTCGGGGCATGCTGACTCTGCCCGCTGCCTTCAATGGCCAGGCGTGGCCGCCATCACCGACGTAGGCGAAGACGGGCGGTGAGGGTGGTTGCCTCTAGGTTTTCTCGGGGGGCCTTCGGAACTGCTCCCGCGCGAGCGGCCCGGGAGGAAAATGTGGTTAGGAGCAGCTTTGGACCATATGATTTGTTGATCATGTTCCACGTTGCATGGTAGAGCGAGAGTACAAAACAATGACATAGAAGCCACATGCAGAATCAAGGGGCAGTAGATTGAGAGGATGGTTGATGTATGGACAAAGAAGGCTAGGGAGAACAAGTTCAACAGAAAAGAGAGGCTAGATTGGGTGCATATGGCGTTTGTTGGAATGGAGAGAAGATACTTGCATTTGTGTTTTGATTGAACATTGCGTGCAATATCTTTATTCGGGGAGAGTAACATGAGCATTGTTTACATATTTATTCGCTGGCCCGTGGCAACGCACGGCAGTCTACTAGTTATACATGAAGAACCATATGCAGATACTTACTGGAAAGTGGGCCAACCCAAGCATCACTTTGAGTGAGCTTTGATTCTTTTTTTTAACAAAGGATGAATTTTATTGACTTAAAAATGAAGTATTAAGTGGATACAAGCACGAGCACAGATCTGACCTCTGCATAGTTAGGACGGCCACAAACAACACCAACGCACACCCCCAAAAAGCACTATTAGATGTACCACCCTCACTTGCATTGAAATGTTTCGACTTGAATTCTATGGGATATGGTGGTATTTCATTTTTTTTCCCCCGCAAAAAAAATATATGAAATACCACCATATCCCATAGAATTCATACCGATATATGGAGCACAAACCATTTTCTTGAGGATAACAGAAGGCCGGTAGAACCAAAATAAACAAAAGCGTTTTTTTTTGACACACCTGCTCTACAACTGATGCTGGCTTACAAGTTACAACCGGAGATTATAAACCTGCAATGCCAAGCGGCACGAGGCTCTAGAGCACTCATCTAACAACTGTACATCGACCTTACATCCACGATCAATCAACCCATAATACTAATTTACATGATCATCAGCACACCGAATCGCTGCTAGCATACACACACGAACAAGTGCACACCACTCACGTGCCAGCCGCGCGCGCACACAAAAAACCCTAGTCCTTCTCTTTTCACACAAGGATCAAACGGGGCACAACAGCAAAAAAACATGGAACAGAATAGAACCTTCGTGCATACAGTCCCTTGTCTTCACGAGAAACCGACTGTTTTCCCCAGCAGCCACAGGAAGAGCGTCCACTCGAGCATGAATATGGTGTGGAGGTACGACCGGTCCAGCGTGAACCCGAATACAGTGATGCTGGCCTTGTTGTTCCCCAAGTACGTCACTGTATGCAAGAGCGTTTTCATCAGCCCCAAGATCATCTCATGGAAATTCGACGAAATGTATGATAACTGTCGATGACCATACGTACCTAGTGCCTGCCTCTTGTGGAAGGAGATCACGTGCGTGTGAGGCTGGAGGAACTTGGTGTTCTCCAGCATCAGCATGTCCTCGTCCCCGGTCTCCTCGCTGGACTCGCAGTTGCTCTCGTCCTCGGGGTACTCTTCCAGTCGCTCTGGTTGGATCCCGGATCTATCTCGTCGCCCAGGATCGGCTTGATGGTGCCACAGGCGTGCCACTTGGTGGTCTGGCCTGTCAGGGCCTGCGCCTGGTGAGTGATCTTGGCGGCGCTGCTCAGGATTATGATGAGCCCAGACATGAGCACAACTGAACGCGATGGCAGTTGACATCATTCGCTGGGCCATGAATTAGGCCGTCTCCGACGATGCTAAACAGAGAAGAAGCGGTGCAAGTACAAGACCTATTGGGCTCCTAATGACCGCCGTGCCGCAGTGTACTGGGAGACGGCTATCGCGTCGCCGGCGGTCATCGGCGGGGAGCCTGAGGAGGAGGAAGAAGAAGCGGTGCACATGCCAGCTAGGGCGCCGGAGCCAGGCCGTCCTACCTGGCAGATCGACCTCGACTCAGCCAAGGACGACGAGGATGACCCGCCGGCCCGCACGGCGATGAAGAAGAAGATGAAGGCCAGCGGCTCGACCAGCCGCTCCGCACGCCGGTGACGGCCGCCGCGGTCAGCCGATGTTCGTTGTGTACCCACTATTCCCCTATTCCCCAATCCCGCAATCCCGCAATCCACCTTCTGCATTTCGATCTTGCATGTATGAACTCGTATGAACTGCTATGAATTAGTATGAACTGCTATGAATTAGTATGAACTAGCCCTATGCTTATCTACCTCTATTCCCCATTCCCCTCCGCCGTGGATCGAATCTATCGCCGTGGATCGAATCAAGCGTGCATGTCGAAGAGAGAGAAGTGCTTACCGCCATTGATGGAGTCCGGTGGTCTTATTCCTTTGCTCCGATCCGCCGCCGCCGGTGATGGAGTCCGGTGGTCTTATTCCTCTGCACCGATCCGCCGCCGCCGGTGAGAGTTGAGAGAGTGGGGTAGAATGGGGAGAGGGAGCGGTGAGGGACGGTGAGGCTAACAACTGCTGGCGCTTCGGGAAGCAACGGTGCTTTTCGAGCGTGGCCGTGCGCATGCAGCCGCGGCCACCCACGTGCACTGCTCGGGCCTGGCCCTAGAGAAACTGCCGATTCGTGCGTTTCCAATGAGCCAGGCCCAGAGGTGCTTCAAGAAGCATGCGATGCAGACCCAATAGTGTATGCGGGCTACCAAACAGGCCGAATCCTTCCCGCGCGGGCCTGGTTGGACCTTATGCGGGCAACCAAACACGCCCTTGGTGTTCTCCGGCATGTCCTCGTCCCCGGTCTCCTAGCTGGATTCGCAGTCGCTCTCGTCCTCGGGGTACTCTTCCAGCATGGAGTTCTGGTTGGATCCCGAATTTATCTCGTCGTCCGTTACCGGCTCGATGGTGCAGCAGGCGTGCCACTTGGTGGTCTGGCCCGTGAGGGCCTGCGCCTGGTGAGTGATCTTGGCGGCACTGCTCGGGATTATGATGAGCCTGGACATGAGCACCACTGGACATAGCTGCAGAATTCAACATGAAGAAACATTAGCACCAGTGCCTGGAAATGGTGCCAAGTATGCAGAGCTGAGACAATGTAAGTAAGATGTGTCCGAAAATTCTTAATTCTTTCACTGTTCTTTTTTTTTGTTCAAAATGCCGTAAGTTTACCATATATATCTGTTTTGGGTTTACCTATACAGTAGTGCTGCCAAATAGCCGGAGTAACACTGAAACTAGAACTTATAATGATCTGTTAGATTTGTTAATGCCGTATAGGTTGCTGTTTGCAACTATGAAAAGATCTGAAACTAAAGGAGCTTTGCACCTTCTATACACTGTTCCAACCCCCATCGGTTTGAAATTCCAATAAGGCACTATCACTGATTCATGGCCCTACTCGCACCTTTGAAAGATGGCGCGCCAATTACCATTCAGAAATGAATGAAGTGCCACTGTCAGGCCCAGCGACAGATCGATGGCCAGCAGAGTGAATCACGTTAAACCTTGCTAGCTTTGCTGTTTCTCACATGATACTACTCCAGATCACTTAATTATAGACGTCAGCCCAATTATTGGCCTAAATACAGTGGTGCTGCCAAAATAGCTGAAGCACCCATGAAACTGGAACTTATAACCATATATTAGAACTTTCCTTTTGAATTGTAATCATAATCATATTACATTTGTTAATACAGTATAGGTCGATGTTTGCGACCATGTCAAGATCAGAAAACTACAGGAGCTCTACACCTAATATACACTGTCTCAACTCCCTTCGGTTTGTGATCTCAATAAGGCACTATCACTGATTCATGGCCCTATCTCAATAAGGCGCGCCAATTAGCATTCAGAGGTAAATGAAGTCCAATTTTCAGGCCCAGTGACAGATAGATCGCCAGCAGAGTGAATTACGTCACACCTTACTAGCTTTGCTGTTTCTCACATGATACTACTAGAGATCACTTAATTATAGACGTCAGCCAGCCCAATTATTTCATTTCTAGATAATATAATCTACGCCAACGGAGCCTGTCCAGAAACCACCGAGCAAATGTTTTTTTCTTTTCTTTTCAGAGAAAGTCCTGAAACTGTAACTATGAAGGCAACTGAATCCAGTAGAATTCAGCATTTAAACGATTTGACCCAATCTTTAATACCCTCGTATAGGCAAGGTACCAATCAGTTGATCGATTCTAGGTAGTTCCAACTTGCTTATAATTTTAAAACATAAAGAGTTATTGGTCTGGTCTAAATTAGACTGAGCCCAAGAGAGTGGAGAAATCGAGGCTTACCGCGAGCTCGCCGGTGTGAAGGAGGTCGTCGATGGAGTCATGGCGCGTGGTGAGGAGCACGGAGGCGAACCGGCTGGCGGGGGCCGGGGTGCCGGATCGGGGACATCGGCGTCGACCTTCGTGTTGTCGTAGAAGGAGCGAACGGCGGCCTCGAGGGCCCAGTTATAGCCCTCGAGGAAGAAGGCCGCCTTGTCGGGGGTCGCCGAGGTGACGGCGCAGAACGACTCCACCAGAGACTGCGCCTCCGCGGCCGGCGGCGCGTGGGTGGCATCTCCGGCGGCCATCTCGGCTGCGGCGGCCGTGTGCCTGGCTTCGAAGGCTTTGGGAGGAAGCCTTCTCTTCCCGGCCGTGTGTAGTTTGGGCCGTCGCGCCGCGAGATTCTTTATTTGGGCCGTTTGAGTTTGGAGAAGCTGTATGCTGTTGTTTGTTTAGCCCGTTAGTACCTTGAATTTGTTGGCAGACACAACTTTTAGTCCCACCTCGCCTTATTTAGTGCGCATACACGGGAATAAAAGGACTGCTCTTGCAACACTGTCGCTGGGCTTTGTCGCGTTAGCCTGTCACCCAAGCTCATTTGTGGGGGAGCAAAAGTTAGTCACAGATCTTGCTGGGCCTTGTGGCTCGGGGGCCTGTTACCCAAGAACATTTGTGGGGGAGCAAGAATCAATCTGTGCCCTAACTTTTTAATATTCTATACTAGACATTTTAATGTGATTTTTTATTGTTTTGATAAAGCACATCAAGATTTGCCCTAGGTATTTCACATCTGAGTCCTACGTCACTGCTTTTAGGTGCAGATTCATGGGATTCCCTTTTTCTTTTCTCGTTTTCATGGGCTTCCTTTTTTTCCATTTTCCATTGGTTGTTTTTCTTTGTCTTTTTTATATGTTTCTTTCTTGGTTTTTTATGTTTCTATTATTTTTTATTGGTTTTCTTTGTTTTTTGGTTTTATTTGCTTATTTTTCGGGTTCCATTTGTTTTCCTTAATTTTCATTGCTTCTTTCTTGGTGTTTATTGGTTATTTCTTTGTTCAACATGTGTCTACTTTTTTCCACTACACAATGTACATTTTCAGAGCAGACCCAATTTTTTTGGTTGATACAGGTTGAACATTTTTGAATACACGATGTATGCTTTTTAAAATATAAGTTTTACTTTTTGAATACATGGTCAACATTTTTAAAATGACGACTGAAAAAAATTAGTGGCAACAAATATTTTTTCACACATAGTGTATGTTTGCATATACCTCAGGTACATTTATATATACATGTTTAACATTTTGTAAAGACACAATTGAAATTTTATTAAATATAGGGTATTGATGTCTACTTTTATTTCATACCTGTTGAACATTTTTATTGTACATCAGAAACATTTTAATACACACTTTAATTTTTTTGAATACATGATCAAACATTTTCTCATACACACAATTTTTTAATACATTCTCGTTACATGGCAAAAAAATATTCTATACACATGTAACATTTTTCCAATGCTTGATTTACGTCTTTGAAATACTTTATTAATATTTTTAAAATGCATGATTTACATTTTTAGTACATGATCCACTTTTTAAATACATATTGTATATTACTAGCAAAAGGGCCCTTGCGTTGCAACGGGAGAAAAAAAATCATAATCTTCAATGGCATAACCATATTTTGTTGCATCACCGAGATAGACTATCACTCTCAATTTTTCCCTGAAATCATGAAAAATAGAAATCATGAACATTTTTTGAACTCATGCACATATGTGAAATCGTGAACATTTTTCAAATTCATGAACACTTCTACAAATTTTAGAACATTTTCTAAAATCGAGAATATTTTTTGAATTCGTGAACATTATACTATTTGCATACTTTTTTTAAACATGAACATTTTGTTTGTTATTTTTTGTAGAGTATTACTACTCAAATTTCAACCATATATGCCAATCAAAATTCCCTCTCCCAAAAAGTTCACAGCTATTTAGTTGACCATTAGCTGTCTGTCAGGAGATAGTTGAAAAGATGATTTTATCCATGGGCATCAGGGGCATTGCCATCGGTTGTTCTTGGCCACCGAGAACTTTTTTGTTAAACAATTTTCAGGAGGTGGCACACTATCTGAAATCTTCCTAGCCAAATGTGCATGTAAACAAAAAACAAAAACGAACCCACTCGACCCGTCCTTCCCAAATCCTCCCACCGTCACCGCCAACTACTCAGCGCGCCGCCACCGCCATCCCTCGCCGCCGAGACCCAGCGCGCTGCAACCGCAATCTGCACCAGCGCGCCGCCACCGCGGACTTCTCCAGCGTGCCACCGCCGCGAACTTCCCGGTCTCCGGCCCCAGGTCCTCGTCCTCCGTCCTCCCAACCCTTGCCTACCCGTTGCCCTTCCCGGCACGCTGCCCCCACCCTCCCTCACCCTACATCCACCATCCCGTCGCCGGCCACGGATCCTTTCGGCGGGCCCCATCCCCGCCCCTCTGGCCTTCTTCCACAGACCCGGCGGCGTCCTTCTTCGACAGAGCCGGCCTTCTCCCCATCCCGCCGCCCCGCTCGCCGCCCGAGCAGCAGTACGTCGCCGTCTAAGCCCTCGTGCATGGCCACCGCTTTCCCTGGCGTCGTGCCCCGCCCCAACCCGCCGTCCCCAACAACCGCCTCAAACTCACGGTCACCCTGCCCGAGCCCCATCGCCGCGTGCACCCTGCACCTCGCTGCCCCTTCTACTCATGCCACAAATGTCCTTCCACTGCTGCTGCCGCTAGATGAGGAACTCCAAACATCGCTGGATCCAGGATAGCGCGAGCCCGTGGCGAAGAGCCGTTGCGTGCGCGTGATGCTCGGTTGCCTCCACCCTACATCGTACCCAGCAATCGTCAAGCTCGTCGTTCGGTCGTATCTTTGGTCTGGACACGGCCTGGGCCTGGAGCAATGGCGCCGCTGTCCGAGGCCTGCGGTTTCAATCCCTTCTCCCACTGGCAATTGAACTGTAGTTCACGGGGCAGTAGAACCGCCTGTGGGGCTCGCATCCATTATCTCGTGTGCTCTTGCTTGCTGCCTCCACCGCAAGATGACGAATAGATCCGCGCGCCATCGGGAGTTAGGATGATCGGCCGAGGCCTCGTGCTACTGGATAAGATATAACAAAGGAGCGGGGTCAAATCGTTCTCTCATATATATAGGACATCCCCAAATTAGTACCACCTTGTTTATATTACGATTTTGTCTATACGAATCGTAAAAGAGTATTACGACTGGGCGGAAGCGTATTGTGACGATGAAACCATGGAGTCAATCCGTGCTTTATTATTAGGGAAAGATTTGTATACATGATAAACATTTTTTCTATATGTATTTAACATTTTTCAAATGCTTGATTAACATTTTCAATTTTTGGATGTAAATTTTGTTTCTAATATATAGAATATTTGGGAGTATAAAAACATGAGAAGGGGGGTTATGGCCTGGCGCGCGCCTAAGCCGGCCCATCTCGCGGTCGACTTCGGGTGAGGCTGCACTATGTCTCCCTATAAGCGAAAACCCGATGCCTAAAGACAATTCAACAAACCGACACACACACCCTTGCGTCCTGGGCTTGGCCCATTTTTTAACCTTAAAAAATGTTACAGGTAGAATAACCAACACTGACAGCTCACCTAGTTCATCCAATATAGCAAGTCCAAAAAATTTAGGACGGTTTCGGCCTATAAGCCTTTGCAACGTGATATACAAAATCGCGTCGAAAGTCTTAGTTAACATGTTGAAGATCACTCTCCCAGAGGTCATTTCTGAAGAGCAGTCGGCATTCGTCCCTGGTCGTCTTTTTACGGATAATTTTATAACTGCATATGAATGCCTACACTACATGAAGTCAAGAAGAATCAAGAGCAATCAGTTTTGTGCCCTAAAGTTAGATATGATGAAGGCTTATGACCGGCTAGAGTGGCCTTATTTGAAGGCAGTAATGCTTAAGTTAGGAATCAGCCCTTGGTTCACAGAGACCGTCATGAGGTGCGTCTCGTCTGTTTCTTTTTCTGTTCTATTTAATGGTGGCATCATGGATGATTTTATGCCCTCGAGGGGACTTCGACAGGCGGATCCTATCTCTCCCTACCGGTTTCTTTTGGCAGTAGAAGGTCTTTCTTGTTTGCCAAAAGCAGAAAATCTTGGAGTACAGGGATTGTCCATTGCGCCGATGGCTCTAACGATCAATCATCTGTTGTTCGCCGACGACAACCTTCTGTTCTTCGAAGCCACAAGTGCTAGTGCAGGAAAGGTGCGTGGTCTTCTGAAGTTGTATTGCGATGCACCCGGCCGACGAATCAACACTGACAAGTCATCTATTTATTTTAGCAAATTGGTTCACGCGACACAACACACTCAGATAAAGAATATGCTAGATGTTCAGAACGAGGCTTTGTCTGAGAAATATCTAGGTCTACCAACTGATGTTGGAAAGGCCAAAGAGGGATGCTTTCGGTACTTGAAGGATAGGATTTGGAAGCACATTCAGGGTTGGATGGAAAAGTGTTTGTCGGCAGGAGGGAAGGAGGTTTTAATCAAGTCGGTTGCCCAATCTATACCGACATACTCCATGGCATGTTTTAAACTCCCTCGTAGTTTATGTGAACATATCAATGGCCTTCTTCGGAAGTTTTGATGGGGCAGTAAGCAAGGCCAAAGAAAACTGGCATGGGTATCATGGAGAACTATGTATAACCTGAAGTTCATGGGAGGAATGGGCTTTTGAGATATTGAACTTTTCAACCTTGCTTTGTTATCTAGATAGGTCTGGAGCTTGCTTCAAGAACCTAATACACCAAGTGCTCCTGTGTTGAAAGCACGGTACTACCCAAATGATAATATTATGGATGCAGTTTTGGGTCGTCACCCATCCCAGGTTTGGCGTTCATGACTTGAGGGGAGGGATATCCTTGCACTTGGTTTCATTAAGAGGATTGGTTCAGGAGTAGATACACGTATCTGGGAGGAAAATTGGTTGCCTCATGATTACAAACTTAGGCCAATTTGTCCTATTTCGACGAACCCACCTCAACTAGTTTCAGAGCTTATCGATCCTGGAACTAGGACCTAGAATAAACAGGTGATTAATGAGCATTTTCTTGCGCATGATGCTGATGTAATTTTGAATATTCCTTTGAGCTCTAGGGTGCAGCCAAATTTCTGGGCTTGGCACTATCACAGAAAGGGGTTCTTCTTAGTCCGATCGGCTTACAGAATGATCAATGGGATCAAGTTCCAGAGAGAGGATTGGCTCGAACACAGGGCATGCCACTCGAACCAAGAATAAGAGAAGAAGTCATGGTCTTTATTGTGGAAGGTTAAAGTACCCGCAAAAGTCAGGGTTTTTGTGTGGAGGTTATCTCATATGTCCCTGCCTACAGGAACTACACAACATGACAGGAAAATGGCAAACACATCGGCATGCTCAATATGTGGTGCAGAGAGGGATACATGGAGGCACTCTCTCTTTGATTGCTGTATGGCGCGATGTGTGTGGGCCTTGGCCGATGAGGAGGCTCTTGAACATTTGATGGCCAACCGAACCGAAGATCCCAGATTGTGGCTATTTTGGCTCTTCGACTCCATGAACCATAGGAACTAGCAAGGGTCTTGGTCACTATGTGGGCTATCTGGTGGGCGAGAAGGAGGGCGATACATGATGATGAATTTCAGAGTCCTTTGTCCACGATGTGGTTTGTAAATCGTTACTTGGAGGACCTTGACATTGTTTCTGTCAGGAAACCTGCAGCTAATATACATCTGCCTCAACAACGATCACAGAGATGGATTGCACCAGGAGAGGAAGCCGCAAAGATTAATGCTGATGGAGCGGTCTCGCGGAATGGCAGATCTGGTGCAACGACGACGATCTGCAGGGACACGGACGAAAAATATTTGGGTTCTTCAGCAGTCAATTTTGACAGCCTGGTTGACGTTGCAAGCCTCGAAGCGCATGCATGCAGTGAGGCCCTCGCTCTCGCCAGGGACCTCAATATCTCACATGTGATCATAGCTTCTGACTGCATGCAAGTAGTTTCAGATATTAATGGACGGGTGCTATCATCTTATGCTCTAGTCTTAGATGAGATTAAAGAGTTTGAAGGATTTTGTAGGAGTTAGTTATAGATATGAATGTAGGGAGGCAAATTTTGAAGCTCATGCCATAGCTAACACTACAAAAAAAGACACATCTGTGACATTTTGGGCCGGACGATTTTTTTTCATGTCATACTTATGACACTTGTATGACGATAATTGTGACAAAACCCGGTAGCATCATAGATGTGGTGGGCTCCTACTTCTATGACAAAAAATCATGACAGAAAATGGGCTTTTCGTCCTGGGCGGGCCAGACATGCAGCTGCATGACATTCTTTGGGCCGTCCATGTCGGAAAAAACCGTGGTAGAAGCAAGGGCGAGGAAAATATCGGGGAGTTCCCGGTTACGGTGGGTGGTCAGGGGCCGAGCGATGCACGTTTCTCTCGTACCATACGCGCGTGGGTGCGAGGCATTGGGCTCTAACTGAACCCAAGCGAGGCGTCGCTAATCGAACCAAGCGACAGACCTGCAGCTACGCGTTCTTGAACCCAAGCGATCGGCGATTCCTTCACTCTCGCGCTAAGCGAAGCCGATCGTTTGTTGCCTCTTGATGAGCAATGGCGTTCTTTGGGGGTTGGATAAACAATTCCTGGTGGGGGTGGATGAATAGGACCCCGTGGTGTTGCCACTGGATGAACATGACCCCGATCGAGCCGGTTGGGGCTGGATGAACAGGACCCCGTGGAGGGCTGGATGAACAGGACGACCCTGTGGAGGGCTGGTTGAACAGTAGCCGGTGGAGGGCTGGATGAACAGTAACCCGTGGACGGGTGGTTGAATAGTAGCCCATGGAGAGGGTTGGTTGAACAGTAGCCAGCGGAGTAGCGCACGTTGAACAGTAGTCAGTCGTTATTTTAAAAATGTTGACCATGTATTCAAAAAGTAAAACTTATATTTAAAAAACATACATCGTGTATTAAAAATGTTCAACTTGTATCAACAAAAAAAAATTGGGTCTGCTCTGAAAATGTACATTGTGTACTGGAAAAAAGTAGACACATGTTGAACAAAGAAATAACCAATAAACACCGAGAACCAATGTTGGAGAGGGCTGGTTGAATAGTAGCCAGTGGAGTAGCGCACGTTGAGCATGAATATGATTTGATCATGTTTATTGCAATACGATTATTCATTTAAGTCAGAGAATAATTGTTGTTCTGTTTACATGAATAAAACCTTCTATGGTCATACACCCAATGTAAATGATTTACTGAATCTTGACCGTAGTAAAACACATATTCATAATATTGACGCCAAAAGATGCAAAGTTGATAATGATAGTGCAGCATACTTGTGGCACTATCGTTTGGGTCATATTGGTGTAAAGCGCATCAAGAAACTCCAGATGGACTTTTGGAATCACTTGATTATGAATCATTTGATACTTGCGAACCATGCCTCATGGGCAAGATGGCTAAAACTCCGTTCTCCGGAACAATGGAGCGAGCTAATGACTTATTGGAAATAATACATACCGATGTATGCAGTCCGATGAGTGTTGAGGCACGCGACGAGTATCATTATTTTCTGACATTCACAGATGATTTCGGTAGGTATGGGTATATCTACTTGATGAAACACAAGTCTGAAACATTTTAAAGGTTTAAAGAATTTCAGAGTGAAGTGGAGGATCATCGTAACAAGAAATAAAAGTTTCTACTATCTGACCACAGAGGCGAATATTTGAGTTACGAGTTTGGCCTTCATTTAAAACAATATGGAATAGTTTCACAACTCACGCCACCTGGAACACCACGATGTAATGGTGTGTCCGAATGTCATAACCGTACTTTATTAGATATGGTGCGTTATATGATGTCTCTTACCGATTTACCACTATAATTTTGGGGTTATGGATTAGAGACAGACGCATTCACGTTAAATAGGGCACCGTCTAAATCCATTAAGATGACACAATATGAACTATGGTTTGGCAAGAAACATAAGGTATCATTTCTTGAAGTTTGGGGATGCGATGCTTATGTCAAAAAGCTTCAGCCTGATAAGCTCGAACCCAAAGCAGAGAAGTGCGTCTTCATAGGATACCCAAAAGAAACTATTGGGTATACCTTCTGATAACCCACAAGTGTAGGGGATCGCAACAGCTTTCGAGGGTAAAGTATTCAACCCAAATTTATTGATTCGACACAAGGGGAGCCAAAGAATATTCTTGAGTATTAGTAGTTGAGTTGTCAATTCAACCACACCTGGATAACTTAGTATCTGCAACAAAGTATTTAGTAGCAAAAGTGGTATGATAATAAAGGTAACGGTAGCAAAAGTAAAGATAATAGTTTTTGGGTTTTTGTAGTAGTTGTAACAGTAGCAACGGAAAAGTAAATAAGCGAAGCACAATATGTGAAAAGCTCGTAGGCAATGGATCAGTGATGGATAATTATGCCGGATGCAATTCCTCATGTAATAGCTATAACATAGGGTGACACAGAACTAGCTCCAATTCATCAATGTAATGTAGGCATATTTCCGTAAATAGTCATACGTGCTTATGGAAAAGAACTTGCATGACATCTTTTGTCCTACCCTCCGTGGCAGCGGGGTCCTAGCGGAAACTAAGGGATATTAAGGCCTCCTTTTAATAGAGAACCGGAACAAAGCATTAGCACATAGTGAATACATGAACTCCTCAAACTACGGTCATCACTGACAAGTATCCTGATTATTGTCACTTCGGGGTTGTCGGATCGTAACACATAATAGGTGACTATAGACTTGCAAGATAGGATCAAGAACACACATATATTCATGAAAACATAATAGGTTCAGATCTGAAATCATGGCACTCGGGCCTTAGTGACAAGCATTAAGCATAGCAAAGTAATAGCAACATCAATCTCAGAACATAGTGGATACTAGGGATCAAACCCTAACAAAACTAACTTGATTACATGGTAAATCTCATCCAACCCATCACCGTCCAGCAAGCCTACGATGGAATTACTCACGCACGGCGGTGAGCATCATGAAATTGGTGATGGAGGATGGTTGATGATGACGACGGCGACGAATCCCCCTCTCCGAAGCCCCGAACGGACTCCAGATCAGCCCTCCCGAGAGAGATTAGGGCTTGACGGCGACTCCGTGTCGTAAAACGCGATGAAACTTTTTCTCTGATTTTTTTCTCCCCGAACGTGAATATATGGAGTTGGAGTTGAGGTCAGTGGAGGTCCAGGGGACCCACGAGATTGTTGGGGAACGTAGTAATTTCAAAAATTTTCCTACGCACACGCAAGATCATGGTGATGTATAGCAACGAGAGGGAGAGTGTTGTCTACGTACCCTCGTGAGACCAAGCGAAGCGATCTGGCGTAGAGGAAGTAGTCGACGTTCTCCTCGCGATCCGACCGATCCGGCGCCGTTACTCCGGCGCCCGAGTTCTTGACACACGTACAGCTCGATGGCGCTCCTCGGGCTCCAATCCAAGAGAGCCGGGGAGGGAGAGTTCACGTCGACGACGGCGTGGTGGCGATCTTGATGTACTACCGCGCAGGCTTCGCCTAAGCTTTATGACGATATGACCGAGGTGGAATATGGTGGAGGGGGCACCGACACGGCTAAGGAACGATCCGTAGATCAAACTTGTGTGTTCTAGGGTGCCCCCTGCCCCGTATATAAAGGAGCAAGGGGGTGCGGCCGGCCCTAGAGGAGGCGCGCCGGAGGAGTCCTACTCCCACCGGGAGTAGGACTCCCCTCCCTTTCCTAGTTGGAGTAGGATTGGGGGAGGGGAAGAGGGAAGGGGGGGCGCCGCCCCCTTCTCCTTGTCCTATTCGGACTAGGGGGGGGGCGCGGCCTGCCCTGGCCGCCCTTCCTCTTCTCCCTCGTGGCCCACTAAGGCCCAATAGCCCCGGGAGGTTCCAGTAACCCCGGTGTTCGGTAAAATCCCGATTTCACCGGAACCATTCGAACTCAAATATAGGCTTCAATATATCAATCTTTATGTCTCGACCATTTGAGACTCCTCGTCATGTCCGTGATCACATCCGGGACTCGAACTTCTTGGTACATCAAAATACACAAACTCATAATATAACCGTCATCGAAACCTTAAGCGTGCGGACCCTACGGTTCGAGAACAATGTAGACATGACCGAGACACGTCTCCGGTCAATAACCAATAGCGGGACCTGGATGCCCATATTGGCTCCTACATATTCTCGAAGATCTTTATCGGTCGGACCGCATAACAACATACGTTGTTCCTTTGTCATCGGTATGTTACTTGCGAGATTCGATCGTCGGTATCAATACCTAGTTCAATCTCGTCACGGCAAGTCTCTTTACTCGTTCCGTAATACATCATCTCGCAACTAACTCATTAGTTGTAATGCTTGCAAGGCTTAAGTGATGTGCATTACCGAGAGGGCCCAGAGATACCTCTCCGACAATCGGAGTGACAAATCCTAATCTCGAAATCGCCAACCCAACATACGCCTTTGGAGACACTGTAGTACTCCTTTATAATCACCCAGCCACGTTGTGACGTTTGGTAGTACCCAAAGTGTTCCTCCGCAAGCGGAGTTGCATAATCTCATAGTCATAGGAACATGTATAAGTCATGAAGAAAGCAATAGCAACATACTAAGCGATCGGGTGCTAAGCTAACGGAATGGGTCATGTCAATCGATCATTCAACTAATGATGTGATCCCGTTAATCAAATAACAACTCTTTGTTCATGGTTAGGAAACATAACCATCTTTGATTAACAAGCTAGTCAAGTAGAGGCATACTAGTGACACTCGATTGTCTATATATTCACACATGTATTATGTTTCGGTTAATACAATTCTAGCATGAATAATAGACATTTATCATGAAAATAAGGAAATAAATAATAACTTTATTATTGCCTCTAGGGCATATTTCCTTGATCTCCCACTTGCACTAGAGTCAATAATCTAGTTCACATCGTCATGTGATTTAACACCAATATTCATATCGTATATGATTAACACCCATAGTTCACATCATCATGTGACCAACACCCAAAGGGTTTACTAGAGTCAATAATCTAGTTCACATCGCTATGTGATTAACACCCAAAGAGTACTAAGGTGTGATCATGTTTTGCTCGTGAGAGAAGTTTAGTCAACGGTCATCATATTGAGCCGTATGTATTTTGCAAATATTTTATGTCCACAATGCTCGCACGGAGCTACTCTAGCTAATTGCTCCCACTTTCAATATGTATCGAGGTTGAGACTTAGAGTCATCGGATCGGTAAAAGTTTGCATCGATGTAACTTTTACAACAAACTCTTTTATCACCTCCGTAATCGAGAAACATCTCCTTAGTCCTTACTAAGGATATTCTTGACCAATGTCCAGTGATCTACTCCTAGATCACTATTGTACTCCTTGCCAAAACTCAGTGTAGGGTATACAATAGATCTGGTACACAGCATGGCATACTTTATAGAACCTATGGCCAAGGCATAGGGAATGACTTTCATTCTCTTTCTATCTTATGCCGTGGTCGGGTTTTGAGTCTTACTCAATTTCACACCTTGTAACACAGGCAAGAACTCTTTCTTTGACTGTTCCATTTTGAACTACTTCAAAATCTTGTCAAGGTATGTACTCATTGAAAAAACTTATCAAGCGTCTTGATCTATCTCTATAGATCTTAATGCTCAATATGCAAGCAGCTTCACCGAGGTCTTTCTTTGAAAAACTCCTTTTAAACACTCCTTTATGCTTTGCGAATAATTCTACATTATTTCCGATCAACAATATGTCATTCACATATACTTATCAGAAATGTTGTAGTGCTTCCACTCACTTTCTTGTAAATACAGGCTTCACTGCAAGTCTGTATAAACTATATGCTTTGATCAACTTATCAAAGCGTATATTCCAACTCCGAGATGCTTGCACCAGTCCATAGATGGATCGCTAGAGCTTGCACACTTTGTTAGCTCCCTTTGGATCGATAAAACCTTCTGGTTGCATCACATACAACTCTTCCTCCAGAAACTCATTCAGGAATGCAGTTTTGACATCCATTTGCCAAATTTCATAAATTGTGGCAATTGCTAACATGATTTGGACAGACTTAAGCATCGCTACGGGTGAGAAGGTCTCATCGTAGTCAACCCCTTGAACTTGTCAAAAAACCTTTTTGCGACAAGTCGAGCTTTGTAGATAGTAACACTACTATCAACGTCCGTCTTCCTCTTGAAGATCCATTTATACAATATGGCTTGCCGATCATCGGGCAACTCCACCAAAGTCCATACTTTGTTCTCATACATGGATCTTATCTCAGATTTCATGGCCTCAAGCCATTTCGCGGAATCTGGGCTCATCATCGCTTCCTCATAGTTCGTAGGTTCATCATGGTCTAGTTACATGACTTCCGAACAGGATTACCGTACCACTCAGTGCGGATCTCACTCTGGTTTACCTACGAGATTCGGTAGTAACTCGATCTGAAGTTATATGATCATCATCATTAGCTTCCTCACTAATTGGTGTAGTAGTCACAGAACAGATTTACGTGATGAACTACTTTCAATAAGGGAGAAGGTACAATTACCTTATCAAGTTCTACTTTCCTCCCACTCACTTCTTTCGAGAGAAACTCCTTCTCTAGAAAGGATCCATCTTAAGCAACGAATATCTTGCCTTCGGATCTGTGATAGAAGATGTACCCAATAATTTCCTTTGGGTATTCTATGAAGACGTACTTCTCCGATTTGGGTTCGAGCTTATCAGGATGAAACCTTTTCACATAAGCATCGCAGCCCCAAACATTAAGAAACGACAACTTTGGTTTCTTGCTAAACCACAATTCATATAGTGTCATCTCAACGGATTTAGATGGTGCCCTATTTAACGTGAATGCAGCTGTCTCTAATGCATGATCCCAAAACGATATTGGTAAATCGATAAGAAACATCATAGATTGCACTATATCCAATAAAGTGCGGTTACGATGTTTGGACACACCATAACATTGTGGTGTTCGGTGGCGTGAGCTGTGAAACTATTCCACATTGTTTTAATTGAAGACCAAACTCGTAACTCAAATATTCGTCTCCGTGATCGATCACGAAACTTTATTTTCTTGTTACGATGATTTTCCACTTCACTCTGAAATTCTTTGAACCTTTCAACTATTTCAGACTTATGTTTCATCAAGTAGATATACCCATATCTGCTCAAATCATCTTGTGAAGGTCAGAAAATAACGATACTTGCCACGAGCATCAACACTCATTGGATCGCATACATCGGTATGTATTATTTCCAATAAGTCAGTAGCTTGTTCCATTGTTCCGGAGAACGGAGTTTTAGTCATCTTGCCCAAAAGGCACGGTTCGCAAGTGATTCATAATCAAGTGATTCCAAAATCCCATCAGATGGGAGTTTCTTCATGCGTTTTACACCAATATGACCTAAACGGCAGTGCCACAAATAAGTTGCACTATCATTATTAACTTTGTATTTTTTGGTTTCAATATTATGAATATGTGTATCACTACGATCGAGATCCAATGAACCATTTTCATTGGGTGTGTAACCATATAAGGTTTTATTCATGTAAGCGTAACAACAGTTTATTCTCTTACTTAAATGAATAACCGTATTGCAATGAACACGATCAAATCATATTCATGCTCAACGTAAACACCAAATAACATTTATTTAGGTTCAACACTAATCCCGAAAGTATAGGGAGTGTGCGATGATGATCATATCAATCTTGAAACTACTTTCAACACACATCGTCACTTCACCCTTAACTAGTTTCATTTATTACGCAACTCCGTTTGAGTTACTACTCTTAGCAACCGAACCAGTACCAAATACCGAGGGGTTGCTATAAACACTAGTAAAGCACACATAAAACACCAGTATATCAAATATACCCTTTTTCACTTTGCCATCCTTCTTATCCACCAAATATTTAGGGCAGTTCCGCTTCGGTGACCATTTCCTTTGCGGTGTAAGCACTTTCGGTTTGAGCTTTGGTTCAGCTTTGGGTTTCTTCGTGGGAGTGACAACTTGCTTGTCAATCTACTTGAAGTTCCCCATTCTTTCCCTTTGCCCTTTTCTTGAAACTAGTGATCTTGTCAACCATCAACACTTGATGCTCTTTCTTGATTTCTACCTTCATCGATTTCATCATCATGAAAAACTGGGAATCATTTTCATCATCCCTTGCATACTATAGTTCATCACGAAGTTCTACTAACTTGGTGATGGTGACTAGAGAATTCATCAATCACTATCTTATCGGAAGATTAACTCCCACTTGATTCAGCGATTGTAGTACCCGGACAATCTGAGTACATGCTCACTAGTTGAGCGATTCTCCTCCATCTTTTAGCTATAGAACTTGTTGGAGACTTCATATCTCTCAACTCGGTATTTGCTTGAAATATTAACTTCAATTCTGGAACATCTCATATGGTCCATGATGTTCAAAACATCTTTGAAGTCCCGATTCTAAGCCATAAAGCATGGTGCACAAAACTATCAAGTAGTCATCATATTGAGCTAGCCAAGCGTTCATAACGCCTCGTGCATCCGCTTCGCAATAGGTTTGTCACCTAGCGGTGCATCAAGGACATAATTCTTCTGCAGCAATGAGGATAAACCTTAGATCACGGATCCTATCCGCATCATTGCTACTAACATCTTTCAACACAGTTTCTCTAGGTACATATCAAAACAAACATATGAAAGCAACTTCATGAGCTATTGATCTTACAACATAATTTGCAAAATACTACCGGGACTAAGTTCATGATAAATTTAAGTTCAATTAATCATATTACTTAAGAACTCCCACTTAGACAGACATCCTCTAGTCATCTAAGTGATCACGTGATCCAAATCAACTAAACCATAACCGATCATCACGTGAAATGGAGTAGTTTTCAATGGTGAACATCTTATGTTGATCATATCTACTATATGATTCACGCTCGACCTTTCGGTCTCCGTGTTCCGAGGCCATATCTGCATATGCTAGGCTCGTCAAGTATAACCCGAGTATTCTGCGTGTGCAAAACTGGCTTGCACCGTTGTAGATGGACGAGAGCTTATCACACCCGATCATCACGTGGTGTCGGGCACGACGAACTTTGGCAGCGGTGCATACTCGGAGAACACTTCTTGATAATTTAGTGAGAGATCATCTTATAATGCTACCGTCAATCAAAGCAAGATAAGATGCATAAAGGATAAACATCACATGCAATCAATATAAGTGATATGATATGGCCATCATCATCTTGTGCTTGTGATCTCCATCTTCGAAGCACCGTCATGATCACCATCGTCACCGGTAGCGACACCTTGATCTCCATCGTAGCATCGTTGTCGTTCGCCATCTATTGCTTCTCGACTATCGCTACCGCTTAGTGATAAAGTAAAGCAATTACAGGCGTTGCATTTCATACAATAAAGCGACAACCATATGGCTCCCGCCATTGCCGATAACCGGTTACAAAACATGATCATCTCATACAATAAAATATAGCATCACGTCTTGACCATATCACATCACAACATGCCTGCAAAAACAAGTTAGACGTCCTCTACTTTGTTGTTGCAAATTTTACGTGGCTGCTACGGGCTTAGCAAGAACCGTTCTTACCTACGCATCAAAACCACAATGATAGTTTGTCAAATAGACTCCGTTTTAACCTTCACAAGGACCGGCGTAGCCACACTCGGTTTAACTAAAGTGAGAGAGACAGACACCCGCCAATCACCTTTAAGCAACGAGTGCTCGTGGCGGTGAAACCAGTCTCGCGTAAGCGTCACGCGTAATGTCGGTCCGGGCCGCTTCATCTCACAATACCGCTGAACCAAAGTATGACATCTTTGGTAGGTAGTATGACTTGTATCGCCCACAACTCACTTGTGTTCTACTCGTGCAAAACATCAAACCATAAAAACCTAGGCTCGGATGCCATTGTTGGGGAGCGTAGTAATTTCAGAAAATTTCCTACGCACACGCAAGATCATGGTGATGTATAGCAACGAGAGGGGAGAGTGTTGTCTACGCACCCTCGAGACCGGGCGAAGCGATCACAACGTAGAGGAAGTAGTCGACGTTCTCCTCGCGATCCGACCGATCCCGGCGCCGTTACTCGGCGCCCCGAGTTCTTGACACACGACAGCTCGATGGCGCTCCTCGGGCTCCAATCCAAGAGAGCTTCGGGAGGAGAGTTTCGTCAAGACGACGGCGTGGTGACGATCTTGATGTACTACCGGCGCAGGCTTCGCCTAAGCTTTGCGACGATATGACCGAGGTGGAATATGGTGGAGGGGCACCGACACGGCTAAGGAGCGATCCGTAGATCAAACTTGTGTGTTCTAGGGTGCCCCCTGCCCCGTATATAAAGGAGCAAGGGGTGCGGCCGGCCCTAGAGGAGGCGTTGCTGGAGGAGTCCTACTCCCAGGGAGTAGGACTCCCCCTTCCTAGTTGGAGTAGGATTGGGGGAGGGAAGAGGGAAGGGGCGCCGCCTCTCCTTGTCCTATTCGGACTAGGGGGGGGGCGGCCTGCCCTGGCCGGCCCTTCCTCTTCTCCTCGTGGCCCACTAAGGCCCAATAGCCCCGGGAGGTTCAGTAACCCCGGTGTTCAGAAAAATCGATTTCACCGGAACCATTCGAACTCCAAATATAGGCTTCCAATATATCAATCTTTATGTCTCGACCATTTGAGACTCCTCGTCATGTCCGTGATCACATCCGGACTCGAACTTCTTGGTACATCAAAATACACAAACTCATAATATAACCGTCATCGAAACCTTAAGCGTGCGGACCCTACGGTTCGAGAACAATGTAGACATGACCGAGACACGTCTCCGGTCAATAACCAATAGCGGGACCTGGATGCCCATATTGGCTCCTACATATTCTCGAAGATCTTTATCGGTCAAACCGCATAACAACATCGTTGTTCCTTTGTCATCGGTATGTTACTTGCCCGAGATTCGATCGTCGGTATCCAATACCTAGTTCAATCTCGTCACCGCAAGTCTCTTTACTCGTTCCGTAATACATCATCTCGCAACTAACTCATTAGTTGTAATGCTTGCAAGGCTTAAGTGATGTGCATTACCGGAGAGGGCCGAGAGATACCTCTCCGACAATCGGAGTGACAAATCCTAATCTCGAAATCGCCAACCCAACATACGCCTTTGGAGACACTGTAGTACTCCTTTATAATCACCCGATTACGTTGTGACGTTTGGTAGTACCCAAAGTGTTCCTCCGCAAACGGAGTTGCATAATCTCATAGTCATAGGAACATGTATAAGTCATGAAGAAAGCAATAGCAACATACTAAACGATCGGGTGCTAAGCTAACGGAATGGGTCATGTCAATCAGATCATTCAACTAATGATGTGATCCCGTTAATCAAATAACAACTCTTTGTTCATGGTTAGGAAACATAACCATCTTTGATTAACAAGCTAGTCAAGTAGAGGCATACTAGTGACACTCTGTTTGTCTATATATTCACACATGTATTATGTTTCCGGTTAATACAATTCTAGCATGAATAATAGACATTTATCATGAAAATAAGGAAATAAATAATAACTTTATTATTGCCTCTAGGGCATATTTCCTTCAGAGATAGGGGGCGCGCCCTATAGGGGGGGCGCCCTCTGTCTCGTGGACAGGGTGTGGGGCCCCTGGTGTATTTCTTTCACCCAGAAATTCTTATTAATTCCAAAAAGTGCCTCCGTGGATTTTTAGGACATTCCGAGAACTTTTCTTTTCTACACATAAAACAACATCATGGCAGTTCTGCTGAAAACAGCGTCAGTCCGGGTTAGTTTCATTCAAATCATGCAAGTTAGAGTCCAAAACAAGGGCAAAAGTGTTCGGAAAAGTAGATACATTGGAGATGTATCAACTCCCCCAAGCTTAAACCTTTGCTTGTCCTCAAGCAATTCAGTTGATAAACTGAAACTGATAAAGAAAAACTTTTACAAACTCTGTTTGCTCTTGTTGTTGTAAACATGAAAAGCTAGCATTCAAGTTTCAGCAAATATTATGAACTAACCATACTCACAATAACACCTAGGTCTCACAATTACTCATATCAATAGCATAATCAGCTAGCGAGTCATAATAATAGAACTCGGATGACAACACTTTCTCAAAATAATCATAACATGATATAACAAAATGGTATCTCGCTAGCCCTTTCTGAGGCCGCAAAACATAAATGCAGAGCGCCTTTAAAGATCAAGGACTGACTAAACATTGTAATTCATGGTAAAAGAGATCCAGTCAGGTCATACCCAATATAAACCAATAATAATGAATGCAAATGACAATTGTGCTCTCAATGGGTGCTTTTTAATAAGAAGGGTGATGACTCAACATAAAAGTAAATAGATAGGCCCTTCGCACGAGGGAAGCGAGGATTTGTAGAGGTGCGAGCTCGATTTTAAAATAGAGATTGAATAACATTTTGAGCGGCATACTTTTCTTGTCAACGCAACAACTATGAGATGGCTGTATCTTACATACTACATGCATTATAGGCAGTTCCCAAACAGAATGGTAAAGGTTTATACTCCCCCAACCACCAACAAGCATCAATCCATGGCTTGCTCGAAACAACGAGTGCCTCCAACTAACAACAACCCTGGGGGAGTTTTGTTTAATTATTTTGATTTGCTTTGATCTTTTTGGATCCTGAGACTAGGCATCCTGGTTACCGGCCCTTTCTTGTGAATGAGGAGCGGAGTCCACTCCTCTTGAGAATAACCCACCTAGCATGGAAGATATAGGCAACCCTAGTTGTAACATGAGCTGCTCAAGCATACAAAACAGAATTTCATTTGAAGGTTTGGAGTTTGGCACATACAAATTTACTTGGAACGGCAGGTAAATACCGCATATAGGAAGGTATAGTGGACTCATATGGAACAACTTTGGGGTTTAAGGAGTTTGGATGCACAAGAAGTATTCCCGCTTAGTAAAGGTGAAGGCTAGCAAAAGACTGGGAAGCAACCAACTGAGAGAGCGACATCAGTCGTAAACATGCATTAAAATTAATTCACACCGAGTACAAGCATGAGTAAGATATAATCCGCCATGAACATAAATATCATGAAGGCTATGTTGATTTGATTCAACTACATGCGTGAACATGTGCCAAGTCGAGTCACTCAATTCATTCAAAGGAGGATATCATCCCATCATACCACATCATAATCATTCTAATAGCATGTTGGCACGCAAGGTAAACCATTATAACTCATAGCTAATCAAGCATGGCACAAGCAACTATAATCTCTAAATGTCATTGCAAATATGTTTACCTCATAATAGGCTGACTCGGAAATGATGAACTCATAATATTTACAAAAACAAGAGAGGTCGAGTTCATACCAGCTTTTCTCATCCCAATAAGTCCATCATATATCGTCATTATTGCCTTTCACTTGCACGACCGAACGATGTGTATAATAATAAGAGTGCACGTGCATTGGACTAAGCTGGAATCTGCAAGCATTCAACTCAAGAGAGAAGACAAGTAATATGGGCTCTAAGTTAAATAAACAATCATGCATATGAGAGCCACTAAACATTTTCAATATGGTCTTCTCGACCCCCAAAGGAAAGAAAAGAAAATAAAACTATTTACACGGGAAAGCTCCCAACAAGTAAGAAGAAGAACTAGAAATCTTTTTGGGTTTTCATCTTAATTTCTACTACAAGCATGGAAATTAAACTAACTAATTTTTTGTTTTTTCTCAAGGTTTATCGAACGCACAAGAAGAAAACTAGAAAAAGAAATTTAAACTAGCATGGATAATACAATGAAAGAGTATGAGCACCGACGACTAGTGTGTGAACATGAATGTAAAGTCGGTGAGAAATACATACTCCCCCAAGCTTAGGCTTTTGGCCTAAGTTGGTCTAGTACCAAGGACTGCCTGGCTGATATCCATAAGTGAAACCGGGGTTGTACTGAGATGCAGCGGCAACCACCTCCTGAGCTGCAGCGTGTTGGCGAGCTCCCTATGCTCTCCTCTCATGTTCAGCTGCTTCCTCCCTGGTGACAACATATCTTCCTTTTGCCTGATAATCAAAAAGGTAGGGAGCAGGAAGAGTAACATGGACGACGTTGCGTCTGTCACAGATTAGTCGATATTGGAGGAATTGATCATTCCTCCCAAGAAATTGATGATGGACCATAGCTTCAGAATCCAAATAAACAGGAGGTATTATCATATCTCCCTCTCGTGGGGCTATACCAAGATAATTAGCCACACGGGTTGCATAAATTCCTCCAAATAAATTTCCCTTTCTACTATTATTCTGCAACCTACGTGCAACTATTGCCCCCAAGCTATAACCTTTATAACCTAACACAACACTCTTGAGGACACACAGATCAGGAACACACATGTGACGTGCTTCGTCTTTACCGTTAATGCATCTACCAATAAAGAGAGCAAAATAATGTATAGCAAGAAAATGAATGCTCCCTATGGTAGCTTGTGCTATGTCCCTAGATTCTCCCACAGTAATACTAGCAAGAAAATCTCTAAATTCAGATTTGTGAGGATCATTAATATTACCCCACTATGGGAGTTTGCAAGAAGTTGTGAAATCCTCTAAATCCATGGTATAAGATGTATCATACATATCAAATATGACACTAGGAGAATTACGCGCACAGTTATATTTGAACCTCCACACTAAAGAATCAGTCAATTGATAGTACTGTGGATACTTATCTTGTAAGAAGTCCTCCAGCTCGGCATTATGCACATACGCGTCAAATTCCTCCTTGAAGCCTGCTTCGACCATAAAATCATCGGATGGCCACTCACAAGCTCTTACATCCGTGTCCCGCGGCAATTCAACATCTTGCTCACATATAGAAATCCTTGGCCCTTTCTTTGCCGAGCAACCACCTTGGTACATTCTTCTAAGCATAATTCTTTTTTTGAAAAAATTCTGAAATTTTAGTAACTTCAAAATAAAAGTGAATAAAATTAAACAAGATTGGTAGCAACTACTCCTACAAGTGCCTAGAGCCTATATCATGCATTGGAATTGCTTGAGACCTCATAAATTTAGCATGCAAGCTCAAGAACATGGTCACCTATGCAGCAAAAATTTGCAATGAATAAAGCACTAGAACAAAAACTAATTGGACCAATGGAGGAGTCACATACCAAGCAACAATCTCCCAAAGCAGTTTTGTGAATGGAGCTTTGAGCAAGGAGATCGAAAACCGCAGCAGAATGAGCTAGAACTCGTGCTTGAGCTGGATGGGGATTTTTTTTGGGTGGAAGATGAAGTGTGTGGGTGCTGGCATAAGTGGAGGGGGGCCACCAGGGGCCCACAAGACAGGGGGCGCGCCCTATAGGGGGGGCCCTCCACTCTCGTGGCCTAGTGCTTGCCCCTCCTGCAGTGTTTTTAGTGCCTAAAATCCTCAAATATTCCATAAAAAATCATACTAAATTTGCAGGGCATTTGGAGCACTTTTATTTTCGGGATATTTTTTAATGCACGGATAATTCAGAAAACAGACAGATAATACTATTTTTGCTTTATTTATTCTAAATAACAGAAAGTAAAAAGAGGGTACAGAAGGTTGTGCCTTCTAGTTTCATCCATCTCGTGGTCATCAAAATGAATCACTAACAAGGTTGATCAAGTCTTGTTAACAAACTCATTCCGAATAACACGGAACCGGAGAAATTTCGAATAACACTAAGTTACCTCAACGGGGATATGAAAATCCCCAACAATAAGAATATCATACTTTTTCTTGACAGTAGGGAGAGGAAGTTCAAAACCTCCAATAATAATAGTTGGAACTTTCCAATAGAATTGATGCTATGAACTTGAGATTGTTTCCTCGGAAAGTGTACCGTATGCTCATTACCATTAACATGAAAAGTGACATTGCCTTTGTTGTAATCAATAACAGCCCCTGCAGTATTAAGAAAAGGTCTACCAAGGATAATAAACATACTATCATCCTAGGGAATATCAAGAATAACAAAGTCCGTTAAGATAGTGACATTTGCAACCACAATAGGCACATCCTCACAAATACCGACAGGTATAGCAGTTGATTTATCAGCCATTTGCAAAGATATTTCAGTAGGTGTCAACTTATTCAATTCAAGTCTACGATATAAAGAGAGAGGCATTACACTAACACCGTCTTCAAGATCACATAAAGCAGTTCTAACATAATTTCTTTTAATGGAGCATGGTATAGTTGGTACCCCCGGATCTCCAAGTTTCTTTGGTATTCCACCCTTAAAAGTGTAATTAGCAAGCATGGTGGAAATTTTAGCTTCTGGTATCTTTCTTTTATTTGTAATGATATCCTTCATATACTTAGCATAAGGGTTTACTTTCAGCATATCAGTTAAGCGCATACGTAAGAAAATAGGTCTAATCATTTCAGCAAAGCACTCAAAATCCTCATCATCCTTTGTCTTGGATGGTTTAGGAGGAAAGGGCATGGGTTTCTGAACCCATGGTTCTCTTTCTCTACCGTGCTTCCTAGCAACAAAATCTCTCTTATCATAATGTTGATTCTTTGATTGTGGTTTATCAAGATCAACAGCGGGTTCAATCTCTACTTCATTGTTTTTGCTAGGTTGAGCATCAACATGAACATTATCATTAACATTATCACTAGGTTCATGTTCATCACCTGATTATGTTTTAGCATCAGAGATAGAAATATCATTGGGATTCTCAGGTGTGTCTATAGTAGGTTCACTAGAAGCATGCAAAGTTATATCGTCTTTCTTCTTCTTCTTTTCAGAAGAACTAGGTGCCTCTAAATTATTTCTCTAAGAATCTTGCTCGATTCTCTTAGGGTGGCCTTCAGGATACAAAGGTTCCTGAGTCATTCTACCAGTTCTAGTAGCCACTCTAACAGCAAAGTCATTTTTATTATTTAATTCATCAAGCAAATCATTTTGAGCTTTACGTACTTGCTCAGCTTGAGTAGCAACCATAGAAGCATATTTGCTAATGAGTTGGAGTTCACCTTTAACTCTAGCCATATTGTCGCTTACGCGTCCTATCTCGAAAGCATTATTCTTTAACTCTCTACCAACATAAGAATTAAAACTTTCTTGTCTAGCCACAAAGTCATCAAATTCATCTAAGCATGGGCTATGAAATTTAGTAGAGGGGATTTGAACTTTATCATATCTATAGAGAGAATTTACCTTTACTACCTGTGTCGGGTTATCAAGACAATGTGGTTCTTCGACAGGCGGTATATTAAGACCATGTATTTCTTCAATAGGAGGTAAATTCTTAACATCTTCAGCTTTAATACCTTTTTCTTTCATTGATTTCTTTGCCTCTTGCATATCTTCAGGACTGAGAAATAAAACACCTCTCTTCTTTGGAGTGGGTTTAGGAATAGGCTTAGGAGTTGGCTTAATTGGTTCAGGAATTGCCTCAGGAATTGGCTCAGGAAGAGTCCAATTATTTTCATTAGTCAACATATTATTCAATAATATTTCAGCTTCGTCGACTGTTCTTTCCCTGAAAACACAACCAGCACAACTATCCAAGTAGTCCTTGGAAGCATCGGTTAGTCCATTATAAAAGATATCAAATATTTCATTTTCTTAAGAGGATAATCGGGTAAAGCATTAAGTAACCGGAGAAGCCTCCCCCAAGCTTGTGGGAGACTCTCTTCTTTGATTTGCACAAAATTATATATTTCCCGTAAGGCAGCTTGTTTCTTATGAGCAGGGAAATATTTAGCAGAGAAGTAATAAATCATATCCTCGGGACTACGCATACAACCAGGAGCAATAGAATTATACCAAGTCTTAGCATCACCCTTTAATGAGAACAGAAATATCTTAAGGATATAAAAATAGCGAGACTTCTCATCATGAGTAAACAGGGTAGCTATATCGTTCAACTTGGTAAGATGTGCCACAACAGTTTTAGATTCAAGGCCATAAAAAGGATCAGATTCAACTAAATTAATAATCTCAGGATCAATAGAGAATTCATAATCCTTATCAGTAACACAGATAGGTGAAGTAGCAAAAGCAGGGTCAGGTTTCATTCTAGCATTAAGGGACTGCTGCTTCCATTTAGCTAATAATTTCTTAAGATCATATCTATTATTGCAAGCAAAGATAGCTCTAGCAGCTTCTTCATTCATAACATAACCCTCAGGAACAACATGCAATACATAATCATCGGGAGAATTTTCATCATCACTATCATCAATAATAGCATATTCAATAATTTCATTCCCCCTAACTCTAGCAAGTTGTTCATCAAGAAATTCACCTAATGGCAAAGTAGTAGCACACAAAGAAGTAGTTTCATCATGCATAGCAGAAGTGGCATCATCAATAACATGCGACATATCATAGTTCATAGCAGTAGCAGGTTTAGGTGTCGCAAGTTTACTAATAACGGAAGGAGAATCTAGTGCAGAGCTAGATGGCAGTTCCTTTCCTCCCCTCGTAGTTGAGGGCAAAATCGTAGTTCTGTCGTCTTTCAAGTTCTTCATAGTGATCAACAGAAATTAGTCTTGATAACCCACAAGTGTAGGGGATCACAACAGCTTTCGAGGGTAAAGTATTCAACCCAAATTTATTGATTCGACACAAGGGGAGCCAAAGAATATTCTTGAGTATTAGCAGTTGAGTTGTCAATTCAACCACACCTGGATAACTTAGTATCTGCAACAAAGTATTTAGTAGCAAAAGTGGTATGATAATAAAGGTAACGGTAGCAAAAGTAAAGATAATAGTTTTTGGGTTTTTGTAGTAGTTATAACAGTAGCAAAGAAAAGGTAAATAAGCGAAGAACAATATGTGAAAAGCTCGTAGGCAATGGATCAGTGATGGATAGTTATGCCGGATGTGATTCCTCATGTAATAGCTATAACATAGGGTGACACAGAACTAGCTCCAATTCATCAATGTAATGTAGGCATGTATTCCGTAAATAGTCATACATGCTTATGGAAAAGAACTTGCATGACATCTTTTGTCCTACCCTCCCGTGGCATGATATTAAGGCCTCCTTTTAATAGAGAACCAGAACAAAGCATTAGCACATAGTGAATACATGAACTCCTCAAACTACAGTCATCACTGAGAAGTATCCCGATTATTGTCACTTCAGGGTTGTCGGATCATAACACATAATAGGTGACTATAGACTTGCAAGATAGGATCAAGAACACACATATATTCATGAAAACATAATAGGTTCAGATCTGAAATCATGGCACTCGGGCCCTAGTGACAAGCATTAAGCATAGCAAAGTCATAGCAACATCAATCTCAGAACATAGTGGATACTAGGGATCAAACCCTAACAAAACTAACTTGATTACATGGTAAATCTCATCCAACCCATCACCGTCCAGCAAGCCTACGATGGAATTACTCACGCACGGCGATGAGCATCATGAAATTGGTGATGGAGGATGGTTGATGATGACGACGGCGACGAATCCCCCTCTCCGGAGCCCCGAACAGACTCCAGATCAGCCCTCCCGAGAGAGATTAGGGCTTGGCGGCGGCTCCGTGTTGTAAAACGCGATGAAACTTTTTCTCTGATTTTTTCTCCCTGAACGTGAATATGTGGAGTTGGAGTTGAGGTCAGTGGAGGTCTAGGGGGCCCACGAGATAGGGGGCGCGCCCTATAGGGGGGGGCACCCCCCTGTCTCGTGGACAGGGTGTGGACCCCCTGGTGTATTTCTTTCACCCAGAAATTCTTATTAATTCCAAAAGGTGCCTCAGTGGATTTTCAGGACATTCCGAGAACTTTTCTTTTCTACACATAAAACAACATCATGGCAGTTCTGCTGAAAACAGCGTCAGTCCGGGTTGGTTTCATTCAAATCATGCAAGTTAGAGTCCAAAACAAGGGCAAAAGTGTTTGAAAAGTAGATACGTTGGATACGTATCACCTTCTACCACAGATCCGAAGGCAAGATCTTTGTTGCTAAGAATGGGTCCTTTCTAGAAGGAGTTTCTCTCGAAAGAAGTGAGTGGGAGGAAAGTAGAACTTGATGAGGTAGTTGTACCTTCTCTCGAAATTGGAAAGTAGAACATCACAGAAAACCGTTCCCGTGATGCCTACACAACCTAGAGAGGAAGCTAATGATGTTGATCATGAAACTTTAGATCAAGTTACTACTGAACTTCATAGGTCAACCAAAGCACGATCCACACTAGAGCGGTACGGTAATCCTGTCCTGGAAGTCATGTTATTAGACAAAGGCGAACCTACGAACTATGGATAAGCTATGATGAGCCCAGATTCCGATAGATGGCTTGAGGCCATGAAATCTGAGATATGATCCATGTATGAGAACAAAGTGTGGACTTTGGTGGACTGCCCAATGATCGGTGTCGGATTTCGGGTTCCGGCAGACCCTTGAGGTTCGAACACTGGGGTGCGCACGAAGATCTTTCCCCTACTAGCTCACGCGTCGAAGTCTCGCAAGAATAGAAAGAAGAACACACAAGGGACACGAGATTTATACTAGTTTAGGCCACCATTGTGGTGTAATACCCTACTCCAGTGTGTGGTGTGGTGGATTGCCTTAGGGGCTGATGATGAACAGTACAGAGGGAGAACAGCCTCGCGAGGGGCTGCTCTTGAGCTGGTGCGATGAACTGCTAGGGTGAGTTCAGTCGCCTCTCTCTAATCTATGGGTCTTCTTGAGATAGATGCTCCACCCCCTACTCTATGGGTGGCTAGTCCTATTTATAGATGGAGGCCCTGGGCCTCTTCCCAAATAATGACCAGGAAGGGCGCCAACACTTGGCCATTTTGAAGGGGAACATCTAGTACACTTATCCTGACTAAAGTTGGTCTTCGGGTGCCAAAGGCTCTGACGATGACGCCGTCCTGGGCTCCACGATGACCTCCATCCTGCCGTTCTGCTGGTCTTGGTCTTGTTGCACCGAAATGGTAACCTTTGCCTGATGCCTCGGTCTGTGCTTGCCCCCTTTGCATCGAAAGGGAAACAAGGACACTGCTACCTCTTGAGCACTGCGTTGGATTTCCCCGAAGAGGAGAGGATGATGCATCAAAGTAGCGTAAGTATTTCCCTCAGTTTTTGAGAACCAAGGTATCAATCCAAAGAGAAGACCACGACAAGTCCCGGTACCTACACAAAACGATAGCAACTCGCAACCAACGCGATTAGGGGTTGTCAATCCTTCTCGGTCATTTCTGAAAGTGAGATCGATAGAGATGATAAATAATATTTTTGGTATTTTTGATAGATAGATGCAAAGTAAAAGTAAAAGGCAAAGTAAAAACAAAGCAAGTAAATAAAGTGATAGGGATTGATATGATGAGAATAGACCGGGGCCATAGGTTTCACTAGTGGCTTCTCTCAAGAGCATAAGTATTCTACGGTGGGTGAACAAATTATTGTTGAGCAATTGATGAATTGAGCATAGTTATGAGTATATCTAGGCAATGATCATGTATATAGGCATCACGTCCAAGACAAGTAGATCGAAACGATTCTGCATCTACTACTATTACTCCACTCATTGACCACTATCCAGCATGCATCTAGAGTATTAAGTTACAAACAGAGTAACGCTTTAAGCAAGTGACATGATGTAGAGGGATAAATCCATGCAATATGATAAAAAACCCATCTTGTTATCCTCGATGGCAACAATACAATACGTCCCTTGCAACCCTTTCTGTCACTAGGTAAGGACACCGCAAGATTGAACCCAAAGCTAAGCACTTCTCCCATTGCAAGAACTACCAATCTAGTTGGCCAAACCAAAAAAGATAATTCGAAGAGACTTGCAAAATAACTCAATCATACATAAAAGAATTCAGAGAAGAATCTAATATTTTCCATAGATAATACTGGATCATAAACCCACAATTCATCGGTCTCAACAAACACACCGCAAAAAGAAGATTACATCGAGTAGATCTCCACGAGAGAGGGGGAGATCATTGTATTGAGATCCAAAAAGAGAGAAGAAGCCATCTAGCTACTAGCTATGGACCCGAAGGTCTGAAGTAAACTACTCACACTTCATCGGAGGGGCTATGGTGATGATGTAGAAGACCTTCGTGGTGGATGCCCCCTCCGGCGGAGCTCCGGAACAGGCTCCAAGATGGGATCTCGTGGATGCAGAAGGTTGCGGCGGTGGAATTAGGTTTTTGGCTCCTGTCTGATCGTTTGGGGATACGTAGGTATATATAGGAGGAAGGAGTACGTCGGTGGAGCGTCAGGGGGCCCACGAGGTAGGGGCTCACCCAGGGGGGGCGCCCTCCACCCTCGTGACCGCCTCTGGCACTGCTTGGAGTAGGGTCCAAGTCTCCTGGATCATGTTCGGTTGGAAAATCACGTTCCCAAAGGTTTCATTCTGTTTGGACTCCGTTTGATATTCCGTTTCTTCGAAACACTAAAATAGGCACAAAAAAAACAGCAATTCTGGGTTGGGCCTCCGGTTAATAGGTTAGTCCCAAAAGTAATATAAAAATGGAAAATGAAGCCCAATATTGCCTAAAATAGTAGATAAAGTAGCATGGAGCAATCAAAAATTATAGATACGTTGGAGACGTATCAGGCATCCCCAAGCTTAATTCCTGCTCATCCTCGAGTAGGTAAATGATAAAAAGAATTTTTGATGCGGAGTGATACTTTGGCATAATTTCAATATAAATCTTCTTACTTGTGATATGAGTATTCAGATCCGAAAGATTCAAGACAAAAGTTCATATTGACACAAAAATAATAATACTTCAAGCATACTAATCAAAGCAATTATGTCTTCTCAAAATAACATGGCAAAAGAAAGTTCATCCCTTCAAAATCATATAGTTAGGCTATGCTTCATTTTCGCCACACAAAGATGTTCCCAACTTCTATACCCCCGACGACAAGCCAAGCAATTGTTTCATACTCAAATAATCTCAAACTTTTTCAATCTTCACGCAATACATGAGCGCGAGCCATGGATATAGCACTATGGGTGGAATAGAATATGATGATGGGGATTGTGTGGAGAAGACAAAAAAGGAGAAAGTTTCACATTGATGAGGCTAATCAACGGGCTATGGAGATGCCCATCAATTGATGTCAACATGAGGAGTAGGGATTGCCATGCAACGGATGCACTAGAGCTATGAATGCTCAACAAAAGAAAACTAGTGGGTGTGCATCCAACTCGCTTGCTCACGAAGACCTAGGGCATTTTGAGGAAGCCCATCATTGGAATATACAAGCCAAGTTCTATAATGAAAAATTCCCACTAGTATATGAAAGTGACAAAATGAGAGACTCTCTATCATGAAGATCTTGGTGCTACTTTGAAGCACAATATATGAGACTCACTACATGAAGGACAAGGTGCTACTTTGAAGCACAAGTGTTGTAAAAGGATAGTAGCATTGTCCCTTCTCTCTTTTTCTCTCATTTTTTTGGGCCTTCCTTTTTTTGGCCTTGCTTTTTTTCCTTCCCTTTTTTTTATTTTTTATTTTTCGTCTGGAGTCTCATCCTGACTTATGGGGGAATCATAGTCTCCATCATCCTTTCCTCACTTGGGACAATGCTCTAATAATGATGATCATCACACTTTTATTTTTATTACAACTCAACAATTACAACTCGAAACTTAGAACAAAATATGACTCTATATGAATGCCTCCGGCGATGTACCGGGATGGTGCAATGAATCAAGAGTGACATGTATGGAAAATAATGCATGGTGGCTTTTCCACAAATACGATGTCAACTACATGATCATGCGATGGCAATATGACAAAAGTAATGTATGTCATAATAATGATGATGGAGGTTGCATGGCAATATATCTCGGAATAGCTATGGAAATGCCATGATAGGTAGGTATGGTGGCTGTTTTGAGCAAGATATAAGGAGGTTTATGTGTGATAGAGCGTATCGTATCACGGGGTTTGGATGCATCGGCGAAGTTTGCACCAACTCTCAAGGTGAGAAAGGGCAATGCACGGTACCGAAGAGGCTAGCAAAGGTGGAAAGGTGAGAGTGCGTATAATCCATGGACTCAACATTAGTCAAAAGAACTCATATACTTATTGCAAAAATTTAGAAGCCATCAAAAAATTCAAGTACTACGCGCATGCTCCTAGGGGTATAGATTGGTAGGAAAAGACCATCGCTCGTCCCCGACCGCCACTCATAAGGATGCACAAGCCAGGTACACTCCATGTTTCAAATTTGTTACACAACTTTAACCATACGTGCATGCTACGGGACTTGCAAACTTCAACACAAGTATTTCTCAAATTCACAATTATCAACTAGCACGACTTTGATATTATCACCTCCATATCTCAAAACAATTATCAAGCATCAAACTTACCTTAGTATTCAATTCACTCAAAAGAAAGTTTCACATATCTTGAACACTAAGTATATTAACATTAAGCAAATTACCATGCTATTAATGACTCTCAAAATAATCTAAGTGAAGCATGAGAGATCAATAGTTTCTTTAAAACAAATCCACCACCGTGCTCTAAAAGATATAAGTGAAGCACTAGAGCAAAAATTATCACGCTCAAAAGATATAAGTGAAGCACTATGAGCAAAACTATCAAGCTCAAAAGATATAAGTGAAGCACATAGAGTATTCTAACAAATTCCAATTCATGTATGGCTCTCTCAAAAGATGTGTACAGCAAGGATGATTGTGGTAAACTAACAAGCAAAGACGCAAATAATACAAGACGCTCCAAGCAAAACACATATCATGTGGTGAATAAAAATATAGCTCCAAGTAAGTTACCGATGGAAGTGGATTTAAAGAGGGATGCCTTCCGGGCATCCCCAAGCTTTGACTTTTGGTGTCCTTGGATTATCTTGGGGGTGCTATGGGCATCCCCAAGCTTAGGCTCTTGCCACTCCTTGTTCCATAATCCATCAAAAGAAATCACCCAAAACTTGAAAACTTCACAACACAAAACTCAACAGAAATCTCGTGAGCTCCGTTAGAGAAAGAAAACAAAAGACTACTTCAAGGTACTGTAATGAACTCATTATTTATTTATATTGGTGTTAAACCTACTATATTCCAACTTTTTTATGGATGATAAACTATTTTACTAGCCATAGATTCATCAAAATAAGCAAACAACACACGTAAAACAGAATCTGTCAAAAACAGAACAGTCTGTAGCAATCTGTAACTAACGCAAACTTCTGGAACTCTAACATTTCTAACAAAATAGAAAGTTCTGTACAATTTGTTTATTGAACAGAAGCAAAAATAATCAACGCAAAAGTACGTTCCTGTGATTTAACAAAATTATATTCGTGCGTGCAAAGTTTCTATTTTTCAGCAGAATCAAATCAACTATCATCGTAGGTTATCCTATAGGTTCTACTTGGCACAAACACTAATTAAAAGATAAAACCACATCTAAAAAGAAGGTATATGGATTATTTATTCCTAAACAGAAGCAAAAACAAAAAACACAAAATAAAATTGGGTTGCCTCCCAACAAGCGCTATCGTTTAACGCCCCTAGCAAGGCATTGAGATTTCAATGATGCTCACAAGAAAGACAAGAATTGAGGCACAAAGAGAGCATCATAAAATGTGTGACAAACACACTTAAGTCTAACATACTTCCTATGCATAGGCATATTATAGGCAAACAAATTATCGTAGCAAGCAAAAACTAGCATATGCAAGGAAGCGGAAAGGAACAATAGCAATCTTAACATAACGAGAGGTAATTTAGTAACATGAAAATTTCTATAACCATATTTTCCTCTCTCATAATAATTACATGTAGGATCATAAGAAAATTCAACAATATAGCTATCACATAACATATTCTCAACATGATCCACATGCATGCGAAGTTGACACTCTTCCGAAATAGTGGGATTAATATTAGCTAAAGTCATGACCACTCCAAACCCACTTTTATCAAAAACTTCATAAGATTGAACATTATCCAGATATGTGGGATCTAAAGTTGACACTCTTCCAAACCCACTTTCAATATTATTGCAAACACTATTATCAATCTCATATTCATCATGGGGATCAAATAAATTTTCAAGATCATAAGAAGAATCACCCTAATCATGATCATTGCAACAAGTAGAGGACATAGCAAAACTAGCATCCCCAAGCTTAGGGTTTTGCATATTTTTAGCAAAATTGACATCAATAGAATTTATAGTAAAATCATTGCAATCATGATTTTTATTCAAAAATCTATCGTGAATCGCTTCATAAAGTATTTCATCACAATTTTTAGATTCACGAATTTCAGGCAAAACCTCATAAAGATAATCTAGTGCACTCAATTTACTAGCAATAGGTTCATCATAATTGGATCTCTTAAAGAGATTAGCAAGTGGATGAGGATCCATAAACTTTTAGCAAGCGAAGATGCAAGCAAAAAGAAGGCACATGGTAATACAAGATTGAACGGAGGAAGGGCGAATAAAACGGCAAGGGTGAAGTGGGAAAGGAAAACGAGAGGCAAATGGCAAATAATGTAATGCAAGAGATAGGGATTGCGATGGGTACTTGGTATAGTTGGCTTGCTTGCGTGAGCCTCCCCGGCAACGGCGCCAGAAATTCTTCTTGCTACCTCTTGAGCATTGCGTTGGATTTCCCCGAAGAGGAGAGGATGATGCAGCAAAGTAGCGTAAGTATTTCCCTCAGTTTTTGAGAACCAAGGTATCAATCCAGTAGGAGACCACGCACAAGTCCCTCGTACCTACACAAAACGATAGCAACTCGCAACCAACGCGATTAGGGGTTGTCAATCCCTTCTCGGTCATTTAGGAAAGTGAGATCTGATAGAGATGATAAATAATATTTTTGGTATTTTTGATAGATAGATGCAAAGTAAAAAGTAAAAGGCAAAGTAAAAACAAAGCAAGTAAATAAAGTGATAGAGATTGATATGATGAGAATAAACCCGGGGGCCATAGGTTTCACTAGTGGCTTCTCTCAAGAGCACAAGTATTCTACGGTGGGTGAACAAATTACTGTTGAGCAATTGACAGAATTGAGTATAGTTATGAGTATATCTAGGCAATGATCATGTATATAGGCATCACGTCCAAGACAAGTAGATTGAAACGATTCTGCATCTACTACTATTAATCCACTCATCGACCGCTATCCAGCATGCATGTAGAGTATTAAGTTAAAAACAGAGTAACACTTTAAGCAAGATGACATGATGTAGAGGGATAAATTCATGCAATATGATAAAAAACCCCATCTTGTTATCCTCGATGGCAACAATACAATACGTGCCTTGCAACCCTTTCTGTCACTAGGTATAAGGACACCGCAAGATTGAACCCAAAGCTAAGCACTTCTCCCATTGCAAGAACTACCAATCTAGTTGGCCAAACCAAAAAAGATAATTCGAAGAGACTTGCAAAGATAACTCCATCATACATAAAAGAATTCAGAGAAGAATCAAATATTTTCCATAGATAATATTGGATCATAAACCCACAATTCATCTGTCTCAACAAACACACCGCAAAAAGAAGATTACATCGAATAGATCTCCACGAGAGAGGGGGAGATCATTGTATTGAGATCCAAAAAGAGAGAAGAAGCCATCTAGCTACTAGCTATGGACCCGAAGGTCTGAAGTAAACTACTCACACTTCATCGGAGGGGCTATGGTGATGATGTAGAAGCCCTCCATGGTGGATGCCCCCTCCGGCGGAGCTCCAAAACAGACCCCAAGATGGGATCTCGTGGATACAGAAGGTTGCGGTGGTGGAATTAGGTTTTTGGCTCCTGTCTGATCGTTTGGGGATACGTAGGTATATATAGGAGGAAGGAGTACGTCGGTGGAGCGTCAGGGGGGCCACGAGGTAGGGGGCGCCTGGGCGCCCTCCACCTCGTGACCGCCTCGCACCGCCTCGAGTAGGGTCCAAGTCTCTGGATCACGTTCGGTTGGAAAATCACGTTCCCGAAGGTTTCATTCCGTTTGGACTCCGTTTGATATTCCGTTTCTTCGAAACACTGAAATAGGCAAAAAAACAACAATTCTGGGATGGGCCTCCGTTTAATAGGTTAGTCCCAAAAGTAATATAAAAGTGGAAAATAAAGCCCAATATGGTCCAAAACAGTAGATAAAGTAGCATGGAGCAATCAAAAATTATAGATACGTTGGAGCGATCGGACATTATCTTGAGCCGGCGCCGCTGGGGCGCCTGGTCTCAATTGTCATGGCTTGCGTCACGAGCTCCTCGGGAGGTACCCTGCCTTGATCTCTCCGCCTCCTCGCGAGCCTGCCTGAGGAGGCTGCTCCGAGGAAGCTTCTGTCGTCGGCCCAGCGTGGCAGCCCCTCGCGAGGTCTTGAGCTTGAGTGATGAAGCTGGGCTGCGTTGGGCCCCACTTGAGCCACGCCGCGAGCCGCAGCGAGCAAGTCTGGGACCCCGTTCCTGAACACCGACAGTAGCCCTCGGGCCCAAGGCGCGCCCGGACTTGGCTTAGCAAAGAAGCGAAGGGGCAAGTGCGAAGCACCGTGGGCCCCAACAGCCTGCGGCCTTGGGCGCCACGTGGCGGTTGATTGGACGTGGGCGCCTCCGCTTCCCCACGATGCCTCATTATGCGCCCGGCTAGGCGGACCCGTGGTTGCATAGAACTATTCCCCTTTCGCCGCTCGCGCGCCTGCTGCCCTTCCTCCTTCCTCGAGCTTCAACCTCCGCCCACAATCCTACTCGAACTCTCCCCCCTCTTCCCACTGTCATGGTGCCGAAGAAGGAAAAGGGGAAGGAGCCCGCTTCTTCGTCTCGCTCGCCTCCGACGGTGGCCCCCGCCGTTGCCCGGTCCATCATACTCAACCCCGAGGCCTTGCGCAAGGTCCGTTCTGCTCTTGCCACCATCTTCAAGGAGTGCAGCCGGACCACGGCCTAGCCTGCGTCCCATGCTTCCTTTGATAGGGTCGTCACGGAGGTCCGGTTCTTCGCCGACGCCTTGTGGGCGGGTCTGGTTCCCCCTTTCTCTGCTTTCTTCAATGCGGTGCTCTCCCATTATCAGATCCACATGATGCACCTCGGGCCTGAGTCCATTACCCTCCTGGCTGTCTTTGCTTTTGTTTGCGAGGCAATGGTGGGCATTCCCCCTTCCGTTGCCCTACTGCACCACTTCATCTCTTTGCGCCTGGGCGACCCCACTCAATGCTCGGGGTGTGTGAGCTTCCTTCCCATGCCGGAGACGGCTGCTTCAGGGATCGACTTCGGCCTTCCTCCCTCTGAGGCCAAGTTCAGAGAGAGGTGGCTGTATGTGGATGTCGGGGTGCCCAGCCCCCTGCTCTCGCACCCAACCTCGCCTGCTATTCCCAGCTCAGGCTGGGGTCATGAGGCCCTCGTGAGCCCCCGGCTCGTCTTTGTCTGGTGCCGCTTCGAGACCTTGAGGGCGCTCAACGTGACGACGCCCAAGGTGGTGAAGGAGTTCCTCCAGTGTCGCATTGCTCCTCTCCAGCGCCACTCTCGCCGAATGTGGGACTTTGCGGGGCACAAAGACCGCATGCGGCTCCAGGAGGAGGACCTGGCGCCTGAAGCGCTGAGGACGGTGCTCAAGGTCCTGACTGGCAATCCCTCTCTAGGCAGCCTTCGACATGATGGTGCCCTCCTGTATCTTTGTTCGGGCAGGGCCGATTTCGTGAAGCAGATGCCTAGCTTCGACGAGTGGGGGCTGCGCCCGGCTGGCCTCAGGGGGCCCCGCGAGAATCCTTTCGCCGTGGTTGCTCTTCCGGTTGCCCAAAGCGGCCCTGTCTCAGGCGATGGAGCGGGGAAACGAGAACCGCTGGGAGCTGAAGGGGATGATGTTGAGGTAGTGATGCCGCGTGGAGCTCCGGAGGCGGCATCTCCTGATGCCCCTCCTGGAGCAGTGGCAGACGAGGAGTTGCGGCCTACGGCTCCCGAGGTTGGGGCTCCCGAGGCCCCGGTCATTCCTCATGAGGCGGTGCCCAGTGGCGCTCCTCAGGCCGGTCCCCTAAGCGCTGATCGCCTTGATGCCTCCTCCATGCCACAGACCGACCCCTGCGCCGAGCGCTTAGGCCGGTTTCGCGTGGATTTCGAGGCCCTCCGCAAGAGGAAGGAGGCCTCAGGCGGTGGCGATCGCCCTTGCTGCCTGTTGAAGCGCAGGAAATACTTTGCCATGGACGAGTAAGTCCTCTTCTTTCTTTGCTCCTTTATTTCTCCGTTGTTGTACCTGACCGCGGCCTTTCAGGGCCTTTCCTGCTGAATTCACGGAGACAGCCGAGGAGCCGTCCCTCCAAGCTTTGTCCTTGCTGCCAACCCTTGGCGCGCCGAGCTCGAGCGGCGCCCCCGCCGCTCGGCCAGTCAGAGAAGTGGCCCGTCCCGCTGGGCATCTTGAGCCTGCGTGCCTGCTGTCCTCCCTTCACGAGTTCTCCTGGGGCACGGCCAGCTTGCCCCGTGCTCCTTCCTTGATCATGAATGGCGATTGGCTGAAGTCAATCTTGAGCTCCTCTTCCGGGGACGGACTGGTGCCAGGCCGGGCTCCTGGCGAGGCCCGTCCGGCGATTGCTGGGGCACCAGCCCCCAGCCTTGCGCCAGGAGGGGGCATGCCGTCCCAGTGCCCTCCACATTCGCCAGTGGCGGAGGGTGAAGCGGAAGACGTACTCAGGCGTGCTCGCGAGCGTCGCGCCCTTCGCCAAGAATTCCTCCGGGGGGGGCGGATGTAGTGAGTCGGATCGGGGCGAAGCTTGCTGGCGAGGATGCGCGCCTCGAGGCTGAAGGCTTGCGCCTCGCCGAGGAGAGGCGCAAGCTGAAGGTAGCCGTTCCCCTTGCTCGTCACCAGCGTGACGTTGACAACGCGAAGGCTGAAGCATCGCTCGCGGCCTCGCGAGAGGCCTGCTCTCAAGCCGTCGAGGAGGCCCGGGAAACAGATCGACGGCGCAAGGATGCGGAGGAGCGCGTGTGAGGACTCCAAGCCTGGAGCAACTCTCTGGAGCAGCAAGTGGAACTGTGCCAGGCGGCCCTCGTGTCGCTGAAGGAGGCTTCCGTCGACCAGGCGGAGCTCCAGAAGTGCGAGGAAGCGCTAACGCTGGAGGCTGCCGAGTGCAACCTTGACCTTGAGCGGTTGGAGACGAGGGAGCGCCTGGTGGCTCAGGTGGAGGATGACGTCGCCACGCGCGAAGCCCGAGCCCAAGAAGAGGTCGACCGCCGTGTGGTGGAAGCTCGGATCTTGAGCGCCAATACGAAGCGAGGTTGGAGCTGATCAGGGCCGAGGCTGAGGGTAGGACCGCAGCCCTCAGGGCCAAACTAGCCAAAGTGACGCGGGGCGCAGACTCCTCGGCAGCCGCCCTTGGCACAGCGCAGGCGGAGCTGGCCTCTTCCCGCGCCGAGCTGCTTCTTCTCCGACAGAGGGTTGATGGCGCCGAGGCCATCACGCGGCAGAACGAGGACGAGATCCGTCAGAGGCGGGTTCTGGAGCATGAGCACGCCCCCATGCTTCGAACGCTCAGGGAACGGGCTAACACGGCCCTGGGCAACATTTGCGAGACCCCTGCCGAGGTGCCGCACGAGACCAACTATGCCGGCAACCTCCAATATTTTACTGACGTGGTGACGCTTCTGGAGAACCGCTCCGAGAGGTCCCGTTGGCTCGTCGAGGAGAGGAGCCGAGCCTTGCTCGGGCGTGCCTTCTCCCGTGTCTTCAGCTATCTGCAAGACAGGGATCCCCACTTCGATTTTGATGCCGCCATTGCACCTGTGCCCATAGCCATCCGGGGCGACCTAGCGCAATGGGTGGAGGACAACGTGGACGCCCTCATCAGGGCCTTCGCGTCCGATGATGATGGCATGATCGTGGCCGCCGATGAAGGCGGCATGGTGGACATGCCTGGCACTGGCGGAGGTGTTGGTGGTGATGGTGATGATGCCAGCGACGCCAGCGACGCCTCTGGAGGCGCCCCAGATGACGCGGCGAGTGATATGTCCGACTGATCGTACGTCACCGCTGTTTACCTTGCGTGAAGAAGGTTCGGGCTTGGCCCTGAAGACTGTAAGAGCATTTTGCGAGGGGAAGCCCCTCATGTAAAGGTTTGCGATCGATATCCTTGTAAGCGTAACGCTGCGTGTGAGCTTAGCTACTGGCCCAGTGATGGGTCAGCTGACATGTTTACCTTTCGACCCCGACGAATCCCAAGCGGGCCTGTGGGGGCCGTAATGCCTCGAGTGTCTTCTGGGTGATCCCATTGATCCTGCGATGAGAACCTCCGAAGAGGGTGCGGCGACAGCGGTCCGGATTGTAGACATGCTTGGCCTGGCCTGGCTCGCGAGGGGCTCGTGAGGGGAGGCAGCTGACGCTAACTTGGACACAAAGCCGAAACCAGAACATGAGAGATTGCTCGAACAAGACTAAACACCCCTTCCCCAGACTCACGCAAGTCTCAAGCTCAAATCCAACTTAAATTCAAATCGAAAAGGCAAAAAGCAAAAAGCCGCATCCGACACCAAGTCTAGTCTTCGACGTCTCCTCACCAGCGCAGAGCTAAGTGCTGCCACTGGGCGTGGACGGGAGCCCCCGAGGCCCAAGGGCGGCTCTCCGGAGACTCCGGGGCGTGTACAGCCCCACTCATTATTATGTGAGAGTGTCACGGGGCAGCGAGCTTCACAGGCACTAGGCCTTCTTCACAGGTACCGGCCTTGCTTCATATCGCCAGACGAGGGCCCCGCCTAGCGCTGCACTCTACCGCCATTAACGCCGACCGGAAACCAAGGACGACGCCAATGGGGTAGAGCGGTCGCCAGTGGTTCCCCCGACAACCACGGGTCCTCTGCCGGAGACAGGCCCTGTGGAACCTCCCCGGCAGAGGGCCTACCTCCAGAGTGTGCCTTGCACCGAGCACTGTGGGGATGAACCCGGATCTCGTCCCCTCTCCTGCAGCCCCTGGTGCCCTCCTCCCGAGGGGTAAGAGGCTGCAGCATTGGGGCAGCCATCTGCCGCGGCGACCTGTACCTCCTGCGACCCATGGTTAGCATAAGCTTGCTCTTGAGGAATTAATGGTACCAGATAGTTGCTGCCACCGGCGCGGCCGTCGAGGCCCTCTTGGGGCTCCTGAAAGAGCTCAGCTTCTGGTGGCTCCTCGCCCCAGCCTGGCCCGAGGAACGAGCCATGGTCTTCTTTCAATGCGCACTCTCGATCCACCATGTGGGGCACATAAGCTTCTGGGACCACCGCCCCGCGGTTCTCGCCGTAGTGCCCCACATGCCACACAGTCCGGCCTGGAGCGCTGTCTTGAGGGTGATGGCGCGTTGGCCCGCCGAGGCCGAAGGTCACGGCGTGCGCCCCTTCTCCGGCCAGAGATGGGGCCAGCGCAACTTGGCGCCCGGTGCTGACGGCCGGGTTGGCGTTGAGCAGGGCCTGGAGTTCGCTCGGAGTTGCGTGGGCACGTATGGGGCCGCCATACGGCCCGCCCTGGACCTGGGGTGGAAGCTAGACGCAGAAAGGAGGTGCTCTCGAGGTGGCGGCGTCCAGGAGCACGGGTACTCGCTCCAGCAACACATCTCGGCCGCCCTCCAGCAGCCGGCACCGTAGCAGCTCTCGGGCCACCGTGAGCGCGGCCCTGGAGTTTACCTGCTCCCGTCGGGTGTGTGGCGCTGCAGCCGCGGCATGGTTCGAAGCTCTTACTGCTGACCGCATCTGCCGTGGAGTGAGGGCAGGCGGCGTTTGGCCGCGTCACCCGCGCCCCGCAGCGCCCTGCGGAGCGCGAGCTGCCTGAGGCGCAAGGTTGAGGTCGCCCTGGGCCAGCGGCATGGCATGGGCGGGCCACGCCGCCCAGCGGTCGGCGTTGGCAGTCGGGTCGCTTGACATCAGGGTGGTAAGGCGACGAAACGCGAGGTGGCGGAAGAAGGATTCCGGCGCACCCCTACCTGGCACGCCAAATGTCGGATTTCGGGTTCCGGCAGACTCTTGAGGTTCGAACACTGGGGTGCGCACGAAGATCTTTCCCCTACCAGCTCATGCGTCGAAGTCTCGCAAGGATCTAAGCTAGAAAGAAGAACACACAAGGGACACGAGATTTATACTGGTTCAGGCTACCATTGTGGTGTAATACCCTACTCCAGTGTGTGGTGTGGTGGATTGCCTCAGGGGCTGATGATGAACAGTACAGAGGGAGAACAGCCTCGGGAGGGGCTGCTCTTGAGCTGGTGCGATGAACTGCTAGGGTGAGTTCAGTCGCCTCTCTCTAATCTATGCGTCTTCTTGAGATAGATGCTCCATCCCCCTACTCTGTGGGTGGCTAGTCCTATTTATAGATGGAGGCCCTGGGCCTCTTCCCAAATAATGAGCGGGAAGGGCGCCAACACTTGGCCATTTTGAAGGGGAACATCTAGTACACTTATCCTGACTAAAGTTGGTCTTCGGCTGCCAAAGGCTCTAACGATGACGCCGTCTTGGGCTCCACGATGACCTCCATCCTACCGTTCTGCTGGTCTTGGTCTTGTTGCGCCGAAACGGTAACCTTTGCCTGATGCCTCGGTCTGTGCTTTCCCCCTTTGCACCGAAAGGGAAACAAGGACACTGCGCAGGCCAGCGCCCACCTGGCGCCCGCCTGGTCTCGATCGTCATGGCTTGCGTCACGGGCTCCTCGGGAGGTACCCTGCCTTGATCTCTCCGCCTCCTCGCGAGCCTGCCTGAGGAGGCTGCTCCTGAGGAAGCTTCTTGTCGTCAGCCCGCGAGGCTTGGCCCCTCGCGAGGGTCTTCAGCTTGAGCTGATGAAGCTGGGCTGCACTGGGCCCCCACTTGAGCCACGCCGCAGGCCGCAGGCAGGCAAGTCTGGGGACCCTCGTTCCCAGAACGCCGACAATCGGCAAGCCATTGAGAATAAATGGATCTTCAAGAAGAAGACATATGTTGATGGTAATGTCACTATCTACGAAGATCAACTTAATGCAAAAGGTTTTCGACAAGTTCAAGGGGTTGACTACGATGAGATATTCTCACCCGTAGCGATGCTTAAGTCAGTCCGAATCATGTTAGCAATTGCCACATTTTATAATTATGAAATATGGCAAATGGACGTCAAAACTGCATTCCTTAATGGATTTCTTAAAGAAGAGTTGTATATGATGCAATCAGAAGGTTTTGTCGATCCTAAAGGTGCTAACAAAGTGTGCAAGCTCCAGCGATCCATCTATGGACTGGTGCAAGCATCTCGGAGTTGGAATATACGCTTTGATGAGGTGACCAAAGCATATGGTTTGACATAGACTTACGGTGAAGCCTGTATTTACAAGAAAGTGAGTGGGAGCTCTATAGGTTGATTGGAAATGATACAGAATTTCTAGATAGCATAAAAGGATACTTGATTAAGAAATTTTTTCAATGAAAGACCTCGGTGAAGCTGCTTATATGTTGGGCATCAAGATCTATAGGGATAGATCGAGACGCTTAATAGGACTTTCACAAAGTACATACCTTGGCAAGGTTTTGAAGAAGTTCAAAATAGATCAGTCAAAGAAAGAGTTCTTCCCTGTGTTGCAAGGTGTGAAGTTGAGTAAGACTCAAAACCCGACCACGACAGAAGATAGAGAGAGAATGAAAGTCATTCTCTATGCCTCAGCCATAGGTTCTATAAAGTATGCTATGTTGTGTACCAGACCTATTGTGTGCCTTGCCATGAGTTTGGCAAGGGGTACAATAGTGATCCAGGAGTAGATCACTAGACAACGGTCAAAAATATCCTTAGTTACCTAAGAGGACTATGGAAATATTTCTCGGTTATGGAGGTGATAAGAGTTCGTCGTAAAGAGCTATGTTGATGCAAGCTTTGACACCGATTCAGATGACTCTGAATCTCAATCTGAATACATATTGAAAGGGGAGCAATTAGCTAGAGTAGCTCCATGCAGAGCATTGTAGACATAGAATTTTGCAAAATACATACGGATCTAAATGTGACAGACCCGTTGACTAAACTTCTCTCACAAGAAAAACATGATCACACCTTAGTACTCTTTGGGTGTTAATCACATGGTGTTGTGAACTAGATTATTGACTCTAGTATACTCTTTGGGTGTTGGTCACATGGCGATGTGAACTATGGGTGTTAATCACATGGCGATGTGAACTAGATTATTGACTCTAGTGCAAGTGGGAGACTGATGGAAATATGCCCTAGAGGCAATAATAAAATGGTTATTACTTTATTTCCTAAATCATGATAAAGGTTTATTACTCATGCTAGAATTGTATTTACTGGAAACTTAAATACATGTGTGGATACATAAACAAATACCGTGTCCCTAGTGAGCCTCTACTAGACTAGCTCGTTGATCAAAGATGGTTAAGGTTTCTCAACCATAGACATGAGTTGTCATTTGATAACGGGATCACATCATTAGGAAAATGATGTGATGGACAAGACCCATCCGTTAGCTTAGCATATTGATCGTTCACTTTATTGCTATTGCTTTCTTGATGACAAATACATATTCCTTCAACTATGAGATTATACAACTCCCGGATACCGGAGGAATACCTTGTGTGCTATCAAACGTCACAACGTAATTGGGTGATCATAAAGATGCTCTACAGGTATCTCCGAAGGTGTTTGTTGAGTTGGCATAGATCAAGATTAGGATTTGTCACTCCGAGTATCCGAGAGGTATCTATGGCCCCTCTCGGTAATACACATCATAAGAAGCCTTGCAAGCAAAGTGACTAAGGAGTTAGTTGCAAGAAGATGTATTACGAAACAAGTAAAGAGACTTGCCGGTAACGATATTGAACTAGGTATGAAGGTACCGAAGATCGAATCTCGGGCAAGTAACATACCGATGGACAAAGGGAATTACGTATGTTGTCATAACAGTTCGACCGATAAAGATCTTCATAGAATATGTAGGAACCAATATGGGCACCTAGGTTCCACTATTGATTATTTACCAGAGAGGTGTCTCGGTCATGTCTACATAGTTCTTGAACCCGTAGGGTCCTCACATTAACGTTCGTTGACGAGATAGTGTTATATGAGTTATATGATTTGGTGACCAAATGTTGTTCGGAGTCCTCGACGAGATCATGGACATGACGAGGAGTCTCTAAATGGCCGAGATGTAAAGATTGCTATACATGACGACGGTATTCGGACACCGGAATAGTTTTGGAGTGCACCGGGTAGTCATCGGGTCACCGGAAGGGGTTTCGGACACCCCCGGCAAGTGTATGGGCGTTATGGGCCATAGGAGGGGACATACCAGCCCACTATGGGCTGGTGCGCCCCTCTACATGGCTGGCCTGCCCTAGGGGAAGGAAAGGGGAGGGGTGGCCCCTCTTGCCTTTCCCTCCCCAGGAGAGAAAGGAAAGGGGGGCGCCAACTCCTCCTTCCTTACTCTCGCAATCCAATAAGGAAAGATGGGCGCCACTTGGGGAGGACCCCAAGTAGGATTCGGCCTACTTGGGGCGCCCTCCTGGGTGCTCCCTCCTCCCTCCACCTATATATATGTGGGAATGGGCGCCTAGCACAACCAGGACAATTGCTTAGCCGTGTGCGGCGCCCCCCCCTCCACCGTTTACACCCCGGTCATATTTTCATAGTGCTTAGGCGAAGCCCTGTGGAGATAGCTTCACCATCACCGTCACCATGCTGTCGTGCTGCCGGAACTCATCCACTACCTCGCTGTCTTACTGGATCAAGAAGGCGGAGGACGACCCTGAGCTGAACGTGTGCTGAACGCGAAGGTGATGTACGTTCGGTACTTGATCAGTTGGAGCACGAAGAAATTCGACTACATAAACCACGTTACTAAACGCTTCCGCTTACGGTCTACGAGGGTGCGTAGACACACTCTCTCCCTCTCGTTGCTATGCACCTCCATGGATCGATCTTGCATGTGCGTAGAATTTTTTTGTTTTCCATGTAACATTTCCCAACAGGAGATGGAAGCACAACCCAGAGATAAACAAGCATTATTAGTTTGTGAATGAACTTGTGGTGGAAATAATGTTTTCATGTTCATATGCCACATTTTCTTATTGTTTCTACTAAGGTGAGGTGCCTTGTATCTCATCATTTGTTGATCATTTTTTTGATAAGGGGAATATACTAATATCGCGAAGATACCAATTACACCCAGCCTCTGCACCAACAAGATGTCCATAGGCATCAAGGATGCACACAACCAAGGGAAAAATAAAAAAAGTGTGTCATATGGAAAACAAAGATCCCGTCACGATGATTGAAACTCACGACAGTGGCACTCTAACCACCACTGAAGACAACACCCGAACCACAAAAGAGATTCTCCAAAAACAACGCCTTCAAGAAGGAAACAATGCACATGCATTGTCGTCGCCCGATCGAAGATCTTGGGTTTTCACTTGGAGAGAGTCCGAGTTCACAAAAACAATGCCTACAACAAGGCCATTGCCAGGTACAACCAACGAAGGCCGGACCTTGAGATTTCACCTTGGAAATTAAGGCTCGACACTCAACGAGCACCACCAAAAATGTAGACCATCTGTGTTGCCACCCCCTCTTGCAAGGCTGCAGCTGCAAGTCACCAAACACTTGACACACAGGAAGAACCTGTGCCGCCATTCATCGGCACCAAAGCACCTCTACACCATTACGAACCTTCGATCACAACAACCATGACTTTATCCACCTCTGTTAGTGCCATGGAAATCTATATTTAGAAATGTCCCATGGTCCCATCAATAAAGTGAAGCTTCACACCACACCCTTACGAAGCCTTATTGGCTGAAGATAAGGGAGCGCACGGCTGGATCGATTCCTATCTGGATATCCAGTGGTGCCATGCGCCAATCAGCGGAATCACCAAGAGGAAGACTGGAACTCGTCGGTGTCTTGATCGAGGAGGCCCGCATTAAGGTGATCGACGACTTGACGCTTGAAGAAAAGAAGGGCCAAACCACCTTTATTTAGGCCGAGCCAGCAACGCCCACGCCACCGCGGCTCGGCGATAGGATCGGCAATCGACCCTTCTCGCCAGATCGAGCCCAAGGCTGGCCCTAGATCGGGCCTGCGCGCAAGCAACGCCGGGAGGTCTGCCACGCACCCGCAGCTCCTAGGCAGCCGACCACTGCACAAATGCAGCGCCGCCACCTCCAGGACCTTGGCCGAGCCGCAGCCTCTGGCCAGCGCCGTTGCACGCGCGCCCGTCTCTACCTCGTCTGCGCCTCCCAACCACGCACCAGCGAGCGCCGCCCACGCAGCCCTAGAGACGATTTCCCCGTCGCCCCGCGTGAAGGGAGCCCGTCGAGGCACGCTGACTCCGCCCGCTGCCTTCAACAGCCAGGCGTGGCCGCCATCGCCGATGTAGGCGACGGCGGCCGGTGAGGGTGGTTGCCTCTAGGTTTTCTCGGGGGGGGGGGGTCCAGAACTGCTCCCGCCCGAGCGGCCCAGGAGGAAAACGTGGTTAGGAGCAGCTTTGGACCATATGATTTGTTGATCATGTTTCACATTGCACGACATATGTGGTAGAGTGAGAGAACAAAACAATGACAAAGAAGCCACATGCAAAATCAAGGGGCAGTAGATTGCGAGGATGGTTGATGTATGGACAAAGAGGGCCAGAGAGAACAAGTTCAACAAAAAAGAGGGGCCAGATGGGGTGCATATGGCGTTTGTTGGAATAGAGAGAAGATACTTGCATTTGTGTTTTGGTTGGAGAGTAACATGAACATTTTTTTAAATTTATTCGCCGGCCCGTGGCAACGCACGGCAGTCTACTAGTTATAAATGAAGAACCATATGCAGATACTGGAAAGTGGGCCAACCCAGAGCATCACTTTGAGTGAGCTTTGATTCTTTTTTATAACAAAGGATGAATTTTATTAACTTAAAAATGAAAGATTAAGTGGATACAAGCACGAGCACAGATCTAACCTCTGCATAGTTAGGATGCCCACAAACAACACCAACGCACACACCCAAAAAAGCACTATTAGATGTACCACCCTCACGACTATTATACTTAATACTCCCTCCGTTCCTCAATATAAGGTGTATTATTTTTCGAAAAAGTCAAACTTCTCTAAATTTGACCAAGTTTATAGACAAAAATATCAATGTCTAGAATACCAAATCATTATCACTAGATTCATCATGAACTATATTTTCACATTTTATACATTTAGTATTATAAATCTTTATATATATTGCTGTAAATTTGGTCAAACGTAGACAACAGTTGTCTTTTTCAAAAACTAATACACCTTATATTTAGGAACGGAGGTAGAATACCACCATATCCCATAGAATTCATACCGATATATGGAGCACAAACCATTTTCTTGAGGATAACAGAAGGCCGGTAGAACCAAAATAAACGAAAGAGTTTTCCTTTTTTTGACACACCTGCTCTACAACTGATGCTGGCTTACAAGTTACAACCGGAGATTATAAACCTGCAATGCCAAGCGGCACAAGGCTCTAGAGCACTCATCTAACAACTGTACATCGACCTTACATCCACGAGCAATCAACCCATAATACTAATTTACATGATCATCAGCACACCGAATCGCTGCTAGCATACACACACGAACAAGTGCACACCACTCACGTGCCAGCCGCGCGCGCACACTAAAAACCCTAGTCCTTCTCTTTTCACACAAGGATCAAACGGGGCACAACAGCAAAAAACATGGAACAGAATAGAACCTTGGTGCATACAGTCCCTCGTCTTCACGAGAAACCGACTGTTTTCCCCAGCAGCCACAGGAAGAGCGTCCACTCGAGCATGAATATCGTGTGGAGGTACGACCGGTCCAGCGTTAACCCGAACACGGTGATGCCGGCCTTGTTGTTCTCCAGGTACGTCACTGTATGCAAGAGCGTTTTTCATCAGCCCCAAGATCATCTCATGGAAATTCGACGAAATCTTATATCTTCTTATCTTTACCGAGTTGGGTTTCTTTCGTCCGTCATGTCATTTTTTAGAAAAGTCCCTCTATTTTAGAGAATTCAACCCGCAGTCCTGTTCTAAGTTAAAACGAATCGTTATTTTCATATTTCACACAAAAGTCCCTGTCTTTTCTTGAAATCAACCCGCGGTCACACCCTGTTATTTTACAATTTTCGAAACCCCCCCTGATGTTTTAGGTAATTCATCCGCGGATCAAATTTAAGTCAAACAAATGCTTTTTAAAATCACCCATATCTTTTAAACCGTAACTCCGATTTGAACATGTTATATATGAAATTTGATTAGAAAAATATGTAGAATACAAATATGAGATTATTTTTACCTTTTAAGTATCTTTAAATATTATTTTGGAATATATTTGAATCAAACCAAATGATTTTCTAAATTATCTGTATCTTTTAAACCGTAACTTTGATTTTAACATATTATATATGAAATTTTAGTAGAAAAATGTGTGGAATCTAAATATGATGTTAATTTTACATGTTAAATATTTTTATGGAAGCAAACTTATAATTTATAGCGCGAGATCCCTTTTTTCATACCGGCGGTGATCCGGATTGCAAATAAACACTCTACTATAACCATATACGGAAAAGAAAACATCGATAACTACACGTGCATACCTCTGAAAAATGTCGCAAGGGAAAACAACAGATTTCTCATCGCGAGAGTGAGAGAAAGCGAGCGAGCGAGAGAGAGAGAGAGAGGGAGGGAGAGGGAGGAGAGAGGGAGAGAAAGAGACGCCTTAGGATTAACCATATTCAACACACGTTTTTTGTTGTTTTGTGTGAACACCGAGGCCATCGCCGGTGAGGGTGAGAAGGAGGATAAGCGGCAACACAAATATGATGCCTCGCAAAAATAAAGAAGATGGACCTATTGTGGTCTTGAGTGATGGTTGTTGAGTTAAGAGTGTGTGTTATGTTTTCTCTCCCGTTGCAACGCACGGGCTCTTTTGCTAGTATTTACTAATCGGAAGCACCAACGGAGGTTCCACGTTAATTCTCATTAATCACGTAAATTTAACCTTCAGATCTCAAGCCTACGGTCCAGATGAAATAAGTGGGGTTTAGAGTCCTAAAAAGATACAGCCGCAAAAAAACAGTAGAAGGTCAGGATTTTATGTGTACGTAATCTCCAACGTGAGGCAGCTATAGATGTATCTTGATTTAAAAAAAACTACAAATGTATCTAACCTCCAGATCTCAAACCCATGGTCCAGATGAAATAATTGCAGTTTAGAATCCTGAAAAGATACACCTGCAAAGAAAAGGAGTCCTAGAAGGATACGATTGTATGTGTAATCTCCAACGTGAGGCAGCTGTAGATGCATCTTCTCTGGCGCCTGCGCTCAAGGCATCGGAGATGCATCCTCTTCCCCTCCTGCAAGCCCCTCCCTTCCGCTCCTCATCCTACAATCATCCATGATCCCACACGAGCCTCCCTCTGATACATAGCACAACTCAGACGGAAAGAAGCTCCACAACCAAGCGTACTTTCTTCTCAATGGAAGGATCATTGGACATGTCACCCAATCTTTGCTTTCATAATCTCAAACTTTCATTATACGACTTGGACAGTCCTATTGAGAACGTCAAAACCTTGGTGAAGAAGCACGATCATTTGATCATGTGAACAGATGGGTTGGCTTCACCGCAGCATCTTGGGCGAAGCATGTCGTCTTCGATTTGAAGTTTCCGATCAAGATTAAATACGTGGAGTAACCCAAGGTCCCATATTATAATGTTTCAGGGTGATGCGGCCATGGTTATGACAACAATGTTGGATCACGATGAACTGCATGCGGAGGCCCTAGACGCTGTCGTCGTCAATAATTTTCAGTTTGATGGATCGTTGTTGGTTGCTCCAGATCAAGTATTGAATATTGATTCTCTGTCATCTAAAGTTGATGCCCTACGTGCAGTAGCCCGAGGTTCCATGTTGTAACGTTACATGGTGAGTGGCATTATTATACGAGTATGATAGGGTTGAGATCCTCTGCAGTACCGTATGGTGCTGTAGTGTCGATGACATGTGGGGCCACGTCCCACATGGCAGTGCCTGTACAGCACCGTACAGTACTGCAGAGGATCCTAACCCAGTATGATAAGTCCAACAATATCATATAACGATGCACCGCTCGCAACCGCCCTAGACGCCGTGGTCATGAATACTTTCCTGTTCGATGGGTCGTTGTTCTCCTGGTCAGGTATTTCACAAAGTCTAATGTTGGTTTCTACGGCCCTACGAGTAGATTTACTGACGAATTACTTTGAGATATGGTGTATTATTTATTCATTGGGACTTCTGATCTATTACTGTGGTTACTCCCCATACTGTATTTTATTGTAAATTGGTTGTTTATACGAACCAAGGGGCACTGACAGGACCTTTGTGTGCCAAAATCGATAGTTTTAACTCCAGTATTAATTGAACTACGTACTATGCTGATGCAACCAAGTTATTTTCCACTTTTCCTATATATTGTGCCTGGACAGGTACAATTTTCCATCTATAAGTACCAAATTAGCAGTAAAATCTCTCCCTAATAATAAAGCACGGATTGGGTCTCCGGGTTCACCGTCACAATACGCTTTCTTCCTATGAATTTACGCTTTCGGTTTGAATTTAAACGTATAGGCGAGGTGGTACTAATTCGTGGAACCACGAATATATAGATTGATGGTTCAGATTTAAAAGTTGAAGGGTTTTCACATATATATAGATTGTTGGCTGGCCCATGAGAACTCGATCGGATCAATCAGCCCAAGCCCAGCCAAAGCGTTCCTGCGTTCCTGACTATCGTCACCACAATGATCCATCGATCACATCTCGATTGATCTTTCCTTCCTTTCCTCAAAAGAAAAAGATTGATCTTTCCTTCCCAACTCTGATTCCTTATAATCCTCAAATCAAATATAAAAAAAGACTATGAGTCCTTACGTGTTGGATACGAACTACCTCGACCAGAACGTAATACATATACGGAGCCCCTATCATACCCAGCGGGTCGATCAATGTGACGGGCCGGTGCCTAGATAAACGGCGAGGAAGCTCAACGGAAGCACGGGAGAGCACGTTAAAGAGAGAGCCGGCCATCTATACGGTGGTCGCTGTAACACCGGAGCGGCTGCGGCTGTTCACTTGGCCATCCATCTTCGACGACGATGTGAGGAATTCACTATATATGAATGGGAAAAACAGACAACATCGGTGGAGGAGCCCAGCTCACCCAGATCAAGGACGGCCGGCTTCGAGCGAATCGCTCCGGCCGCCCTTGTCGACGGGTTCAAGCCTCAAACGGATCCTCGACCCGATCGACGTCCATGTGACGTGCTCTGCAGCCATGGCGAGTGCATGAACGCATCAAACCTAGAGCGGGCGTCTGAAGTCTTGACCGATCCCACCATAGAGAATGACATAAAGTAACTCATTGCGGCGACATCGTGAACGCGACGCTGAGCCACGTGGTCGCGTCGTGGAGGTTTGCGCCGACAGACGCGCCGACCCGGCCCGGGCCATCGCAAACTGCACGGAGGCCGCGAAGGGGTCCTTAGCCGCCCGCGACGCCGACGAGGACAGCGCCGTCCTGGAAGCGCCCGGGTACGCCGTCGACGAGCAGAGGCAATGACGTTCACGCCCGACGCCTCCGTCCACAATACTTACGCGACATTGCCCCCGCGGCCCCGCCAACCTTGGAGGTCGTCTCATGTTAGTGTTGCTCTCCGGCGGCAGCAACAACTGCTAATATCATGAGTGCATCCACTATGTGGAAGCCATGCATCTACTCCCTCCGTTCGGAATTACTTGTCGCAGAAGTGGATGTATCTAGATGTATTTTAGTTCTAGATACATCCATTTCCGAGACAAGTAATTCCGAACGGAGGGAGTATATGGCCTGCTACTGCTTGAACAAATTTCTAGACTAGATGAAGGAAAGGATACACACGCTGCCTGGACCAGAAGTTGAGATGCATGGACGGGGGAGACGAGCTCTCAATGCTGCCGCTGCCTAGATCAGAAGTTAAGATGCATGGACGGGGTAGACAAGCTCGACACTTACCAGCTGGCGCCCGTTGGCATTGACGACCACCAGAGAGAGAGGACGAGGTCAATGGCAGCAAGCAAGAACAAGACGGGCAGGCCGATATACTGCAGTCGACGAAACAAAAAAACTACTCTAAGACTGCCAGAGTACGAATGGACTGGGCATCATGCTGTGACGCGACGTCGTTGCTTAACACGCACACACGCATATTTGTACAGAGTTAATTGCATGTTTGTGTTTTTAACATTCAATCATTTAATTTCAAAAATATAACTTATTTTTAATATTTGAAGACCAGATCATTGTGTGTGCCAGGCTTTTATCTCGTTGGTGATAAATGAAAAGAGAGTTGCATGTGCTCATATTGTTGCAACCACGGGTTATGCTACGCTTATTGTATAATACCGATAGACGATGGAGTTTGCATGCGCCCATATTATTACACTCAAGGCTTGATGGAAGAAACAGAAGGACTTGATTTACGGGGCTTGTAAATTGGTTGCATTAACTTAAAAATGCCTAATGTATGTAAAGAGTACTATATCCTCCGGTCGCGGTTGAGAGTATTGATCAAAGTGCCCTATCCACATGGAAGGTTCCTATCCATTTTCACGGCAGCCGATTTCAAAGAGTTTATTCATCCCATCATGCTTGCGTTGTGTCGTGGAATGAAAGGGGGTCTTGAGCAATTGGGTTAGGGAAGTGTGGGTTTTTTTTCACCCGATGCAACGCACGGGCATTTGTGCTAGTCAATGTTTACGAGTCAACAAAGTGCTGCAAACTATTCAGGTTCAGAATCTGTTCCATGACGTGAATGACTGAATTTTATTGAAATTCATCGTGTATGATTGGTGAGGTTGCATTCAAAATATAAGACATGTTTAAGTTACGATGGATTAATTTGAAGGTAATATCTGTATCGTGCTACTTAAGATACATATTATCAATCAATATTGCTTCAAGAAACTTTGCTTTTTGGCAGGTACAAATTCTGCACCAAGCCGTAAACGCCCGTCCTGATGTGAGGCAGCTGGCAGAAACGGATTTGGCCCAGCTATGTGGCGCAGTGGTTAACCTTCCGTTGGCTGAGAGAGCGAGTATTACTCAACCTCATTGTTTGTTGTGCACTCTACTCGGCTCCAACATCACTCTCGATGATCTTAGGTGAGCCCCCTGTAGGGTTCGAGTTGACAAATGCCATTTGTGTAAGTTTAATTGTAGTTGTTGCCGACACAGATCGTTGCCCACCCTTTTATTTATTTATTTATCTATTTATTTTGTGAATTAGGTGACTGCTCAAATCTTGGAGATGAGGCTGGCATTAGCGCACCGAATAAGGATTAAAAATTAGTTTGTTGGCATATTCAACATGGTTCGAAAATTGGTTTTGATCTTATGTATGTCTGTGAACTGGCGCTGCTTGCAAGAAAAGGTACAGAGCAGGAACATGGTGAGACTATCAAGATTAAAGCAGTGCAATAATGTACATATCAGTATAAATTGTATCCTCCACTTGGAAAAACTGCAAGGGGTTCTCCTGCAATCTGCCCATGTAATGCAAAACTAGAATATGTAGCAGCCGGTCAATAGAATATATTACTACATTTTACATCAGCAGAACTGGCATGTTGGTACGTTTGTATGTTTTGTTTACAATGTTATATCCCGGTTCAGAAAGGAAGGCCAAATATACCAAAGTTTTGTTTCTCCTTCTAATAGAAAAAATGGATACACTTTTGGGTACGAGTGGAAGAGAGAAAAAATGATTCTCAAATTACATTTATGTTTTATGTCATCTGCAGATCTCTTCATTTAATACTATATAATCCAGTTTTGCTTTACAGTTTATAATGTGGTGTGCAACTCTTCAGACCAGCAACCACTACGATATGTCTTATCTGTATAATAATTTGAGTATTTGATAGTACTTCTACCTGATCTTTGGGATGAGAGAAATAATCAGTCTCTGGGGTTAGCGAACTTATGATACGAATATTTGCTGAAGTTTATAGTTTGTAGAAAAGGTTTTGATAATTGTAAATATACTTTGCTGGCCTTTATTTTGTATAGTTAGTTTGGTACAGAAGCTACTATAGGTACAAAATGGTACTTAAGTCAATTTATTTAGATGAAAAATACAGAGACTCATCGTGTGTACAACCTTTCACAAATGTGTTTGTGATGTACACTGTGTATACCTTTTCTGGATGATTTCCCTTTTGCGCTCCACACATCGATTTATTTAATGTGGTTGGGAGAGTTAACAATGTGGAAGATTCTTTGTATTTTCGTTTCTGCATGAGCTTTCAGCACATGTCAAAAAAAAATAGTCATCTTATATGGGGGTGACAAAATAACACCATGAAGCTTTTGAACGAATGAAAATTTAGCTGGGTATACGATGACATGAGCAAACATCCCATATAATGGAAGTTTTACTTAAAAAACACTACTATGTTGCCAAGTATATAACTAGCCCGTGCTGTTGCACGGGTCGATGACTAGTGTATGATAACTGTCGATGATCATACGTACCTAGTGCCTGCCTCTTATGGAAGGAGATCACGTGCATGTGAGGCTGGAGGAACTTGGTGTTCTCCAGCATGTCCTCGTCCCCGGTCTCCTCGCTGGACTCGCAATTGCTCTCGTCCTCGGGGTACTCTTCCAGTCGCTCTGGTTGGATCCCGGGTCTATCTCGTCGTCCAGGATCGGCTCGATGGTGCAGCAGGCGTGCCACTTGGTGGTCTGGCCTGTCAGGGCCTGCGCATGGTGAGTGATCTTGGCGGCGCTGCTCAGGATTATGATGAGCCCAGACATGAGCACAACTGAACATAACTGCAGAATTCAACATGAAGATGCGTTAGAACCAGTACCTGAAATGGTGTCAAGTCTGCACGGCTGAGACAATGTAAGTAGTAAGATCTATCCGAAAACTCTTAGGCTGTGTTTGATAGCAAAGTATTGTAAAAATCAAAGTATTGAAAACTACAGTAATTTAATCTGTAGGTACGAAAAACCACAGTTTTGATATAACAAAGTATTTTAAAGTATTAGGAATACTGTGCAGCTGTTTGGCAAGAGTTTATATGCGCCAACTAAAATTTAACTAGCTTGCAAACTCTCGCATTGCTAGCTAGCTAGAGTTGCAAGTTGATGAACAGCCATGCACAGAGCACCAGAATGCACAAACTAGTACGGCCACGGACTAATTGAATCGGATGGACAAGCTAGATGTTACGGTCATCAAGGATGCAATCCAACTAGTACAACGTATTGGCGCGGAGCAAAGACCTGACGCTCTGCAACACGGCTATGCCGGCGGCGCACCACGCAAAGCAGAGCGGCACATGGACGAGAACCGCTTGGTCATCCCGGCCAGGCCAGTCCATGATGCAGAGAGAAAAACGGATTGGGCGGACACGACTTTCAGGAAAAATCGGAGGAAGCAGTGGGAGGAACCTTTTTGATTTGTTCATGGCCAGCGACCAAGACACCCTCCACGAACGACAGGGCGGCGGCGGCGGCGGTGGCCAATGGGCTCATTCTTTGTGCGTGCTCTGTTTTATAAAAAGAGGTCCAGGGCTGTTTTTTTTATGCAGAGAAAATACCATGGTTTAGGGAATACTGCAGTATTAATATTGCAGTTTTGTGTGGTTGCCAAACAGCTTACAGTAATTTAAACTGCGGTAATCATAAAAACTGTAGTATTCTCATAATACATAGAAAATACCGAGTTATCAAACGGGGCCTAAACGATTTGACCCAATTCTTAATCCCCTCGTATAGATCAGTTGATCGATTCTAGGTAGTTCCAACTTGCTTATAATTTCTAAACATCACATTCACATAAGATAATGTCAAGTTGATTGCGATCCCCAATTTTGCCTATAGCTGAACACACACATCACATTCAGAATTGAGCCTAAGAGAGTGGAGAAATCAGGCAATCGAGGCTTACCGCGAGCTCGCCGGTGTGAAGGAGGTCGTCGATGGAGTCGTGGAGCGTGGTGAGGAGCACGGAGGCGAACCGGCTGGCGGGGGCTGGGGTGCCGGATCGGGGACATCGGCGTCGACCTCCGTGTTGTCGTAGAAGGAGCGAACGGCAGCCTCGAGGGCCCGGTGGTGGCCCTCGAGGAAGAAGGCCGCCTCATCGGGGGTCGCCGAGGTGACGGCGCAGAACGACTCCACCAGAGACTGCGCCTCCGCGGCCGGGGGCGCGTGGGTGGCATCTCCGGTGGCCATCTCGGCTGCGGCGGCCGTGTGTCTGGCTTGGAAGGCTTTGGGAGGAAGCCTTCTTTTCGTGTTTGCCTCTCCCTTTTTACCGTGTCTCGTCGTTTGGGCCGACGCGCCGCGATTGGGCTTTGAGTTCGGAGAAGCTGTTGTTTGTTTAGCCCGTTAGTACCTTGAATTTGTTGGCAGACAACACTTTTAGTCCCACCTCGCCTTATTTAGTTCGCATACACGGGAATAAAAGGACTGTTCTTGCAACACTGTCGCTGGGCTTTGTCGCGTTAGCCTGTCACCCAAGCTCATTTGTGGGGGAGCAAAAGTTAGTCACAGATCTTGCTGGGCCTTGTGGCTCGGGGGCCTGTTACCCAAGAACATTTGTGGGGGAGCAAGAAGCAATCTGTGCACTAACTTTTTAATGTTGTCTAAAAAAAACTAACTTTTTAATTCGAATTTTTTTATGGTTTTGCGAAAGGACATCTAGATGTGTTCTAAGTTTTAATGTTCTACTGTACATTTTAATGTGAATTTTTATATGGTTTTGCAAAAGGACATCTAGATGTGTTCTAAGCTTTTAATGTTCTACTATACATTTTAATGTGATTTTTTTATGGTTTTGCGAAAGGACATCTACATGTGTTCTAAGTATTGCACATATAAGTCCTACGCCATTGATTTTAGGTCAAGATTCGTGCTCTAAACATGCCTTTTCTTTTCAAAGCATGAACTTTCAATATATATTTTATCTATTAAGCATGTATTTTTTTCTTTACAAAGTATGTCCAATTTTTATGTTGCCCTCTGGCAAGATAAATATTAACTTTATATCGCCGAATAAAATTTCTACATGATGGTTTCCTTATCACGGCGGTGATTTATCATGTGTGAGATGAAAAGATCCATCAAATTAAGAGAGGACGGATGAAAGAAAGAGGACGCTTTGGCTAGAGTTTCTCGCGCCTCCCGCCGGTGCTGCCGTCGGCTATCTCGTCTCCTATGGTCTTAGGGTCGTGGAGGTGCAGTGGATCCTGGTCCTTGCCTGTGGAAGGGCTTAATTTTTTTCATGCCTTTTTGGTTAGGGTTTGTGTCCTGCTCAGAGTGGTGAGGCGGCGACGACTCTCTAAAGATGGAATAAGGTTCTTCCCGCCTAGTCTCCGCCCCGGTGGTGTTTATAGCATCGCCGGAGGCGCGTGGAGGTTTATTTCTAGCAGATCTCGTGGGATTCGGTCGGCTTTTATCTTCGGTGGATCCACGTGGATCCTGTCTCCGTTCAGCTGTGTTCATGTATCTACAAGTTGGATCCTTTCAATCTACGCTTCTCTTCATGGGTGGTGGTTGCTATTCTGGTGTGTTGGCCCTATGAGGCCTTAGCACGATCACTTCCCAACTATCTACTACAACAAAGCTTGACCTACTCCAATTAGGAAGGGGTGAAGATGGTGGCGCGCCTTCGGCTCACCCCAGTGATTGTAGTCGTCGCTAGGTGGTCTACGGACCTTGATGTATTTTTTTACTTCTGGTCTTCTTTGTACTACCTTGTCAGTTGATGAATAGATCGGAAGATTTCGCGCAAAAAAAGGAACTTAGAGGGTACGAGCAATTTAGGCATCTTGTTTGACCTCCACGCTTTAAGTTATTAGGTTCCACACTTTTCGCTTCCTTGATGTAGCATGGAGCTTTAATCCGGAGAACCTAGTGAGTAGTGCACTATTTTTATTTTGACTTGGAGTAATGCACTATATTGATTTGACTTGTGATGCTTCGATGTGGCACATAGAAAGAAATTTTGGTGCCAGAAGTGTGTCATGCAATTCAGTTTACACTGGATGGGTTACAACACATTTTGCTTTGTTACTTATTGCTCAAGATGCTAGGGCAACTTCAGATTTTGGAAATGCTCACCATCCTATAAGTACGAGTATTTCTTATAAAACTGTGCTTGGTAAAAATATAAAGAAATATCCCATTTTAAGTAGTTTCACAATCATTTTATCAATAAATACAAAACTACGCATTTTAGGATCCCGACAAAATATGAGTGGCTCACTTGTTATTGATGCAGTAATGTATAGATGGTGATCCACAAACGTAGGGATCACAACACAAATTTATTGATTCAACACAAAAGAGCCAAAGAGCATTTAAAAACTTTAGCAGTTAGCAGTTATGTTGTCAATTCAAACACATCTGAATCAAATGCTTGTTTGAAAGAATCATTACTAGCAATGACAATACGATGAATGAAGTGGTGTATGTGGCAAAGCAGTATCATAGTAACAAAAATACCCAACAACTGCCAAGTACAAGTAACTTTAAAGAGAGTAACAATAGAATTAAACATAAACATATGAATCGATATTTGGGACATTGCATGGATGATTTCTAAACAAAAATAATAATTCACTGGGGTCACACTAGCAAAGGAAAAAGGGCATCAATCGCCGCAAGAGCTATATGTCACTTATAGCGATTTATACTCTGCTCGCTTGAATAAACTCCCTCGCGCTTTGTTTCCGGGCCGGCCCATTTAGCGGTTTGCTCATTTCATTTCCTCGCTCACTTGGGACGATCATTGTACTGGTTTTTGGTTAGGTTTTCTACGGTTGTATTTTTCTGTTTTCTTTACATTTTCACCGCTTCCTATGTTCTTTTTTTCGGGTTTAACTGCTTTTCTTTCTTTCTTCCTCTATAATTTCTTTCAGTTTTCTCTCTTTCTTTTCTCTTTTTTCACGGGTTTCCTTTTATTTTATTTTTGCCATTGTTTTTTTCTTCGTCTTTTTTCTTTGTTTCTTTCTTGGGCAAATGAGACCCCGGCGCCTAAAGGCAACTCAACAAACCAATGCACACCCCCTTGCGTCCTGGGCTTGGCCCATTTTATTGAACCTTCAAAAATATTGCAGGTAGTGAGATTCAAATTAAGTAGGAACCTCAATGTTTCCTTCCAAACACAGTAACCAACACCGACAGCTCACCTACTATGCATACTAATACTTCTTTTCTTTCATGTTCTGCGCCTAGAAGACACATGTTTTTTCGGTTTTATTTCGGCCAATTTTGTTATTTTTTCCTTTTTCTCTTTCTCTTTCTTTTCCTTTTTCAAATTTGTGAACTCTTTTTTGGAATTAAGCAATAAGTCATAACTATTACCCGGCTCCCTTCAGGAGCCGGAACCCTAAACCCTAGCCACCCCTCCCGCGCCCTCTCCTCCTCGCCACGCGACCATGGCGCCGACGCGCCGCTGGTTGCGCCCATCACCTCGCCATCCTCCTGTACGCCTCCAACGTATCTATAATTTTTTATTGTTCCATGCTATTATATTATCCATCTTAGATGTTTTATATGCATTTATATGCTATTTTATATGATTTTTGGGACTAACTTATTAACCTAGAACCCAGTGCCAGTTTCTGTTTTTTCCTTGTTTTTGAGTTTTACAGAAAAGGAATATCAAACGGGGTCCAAACGAGCTGAAAATTCCTGGTGATTTTTTATGGACCAAAAGAAGCCCCTGAAGCAAAAGAGTTGGGCCAGAAGAGTCCCGAGTCATCCACGAGGGTGGAGGGCGTGCCCTACCCCCTTGGGCGCGCCCCCTACCTCGTGGCTGACTCGAGACCCCCGACGTGAAACCGACGCCAAAAATTCCTATAAATACAGAAACCCCCGAAAAGAAACCTAGATCGGGAGTTCCGCCGCCACAAGCCTCTGTAGCCACCAAAGACCAATTGGGACCCTGTTCCGGCACCCTGCCGGAGGGTGGAACCATCACATGTGGCCATCTTCATCATCCCGGCACTCTCCATGACGAGGAGGGAGTAGTTCACCCTCGAGGCTGAGGGTATGTACCAGTAGCTATGTGTTTGATCTCTCACTCTCTCTCGTGTTCTTGGTTTGGTATGATCTTGATGTACCGCGATCTTTGCTATTATAGTTGGATCTTATGATGTTTCTCCCCCTCTACCTTCTTGTAATGGATTGAGTTTTCCCTTTGAAGTTATCTTATCGGATTGAGTCTTTAAGGATTTGAGAACACTTGATGTATGTCTTGCATGTGCTTATCTGTGGTGACAATGGGATATTCACGTGATCCACTTGATGTATATTTTGGTGATCAATTTGCGGGTTCTGTGACCTTGTGAACTTATGCATAGGGGTTGACACACGTTTTCGTCTTGACTCTCCAGTAGAAACTTTGGGGCACTCTTTGAAGTTCTTTGTGTTGGTTTGAATAGATGAATCTGAAAATGTGTGATGCATATCGTATAATCAAACCCGAGGAAACTTGTGGTAACATTGGATTATTTAGGTGACATTAGGGTTTTGGTCGATGTTTGTCTTAAGGTGTTATTTTACTATGAACTCTAGGGTTGTTTGTGACACTTATAGGAATAGCCCAATGGATTGATTGGAAAGAATAACTTTGAGGTGGTTCGTACCCTACAATATTCTCTTCGTTTGTTCTCCCCTATTAGTGACTTTGGAGTGACTCTTTGTTGCACGTTGAGGGACTGTTATATGATCTAATTATGTTATCACTGTTGAGAGAACTTGCACTAGTGAAAGTATGAACTCCAGACCTTGTTTGGAAGCATTGCAATACCGTTTTCACTCACTTTTGTTACTTGCTACCATGTTGTTTTTATATTTTTAGATTACACAAAACCTATATCTACCATCCATATTGCACTTGTATCACCATCTCTTCGCTAAACTAGTGCACCTATACAATTTACCATTGTATTGGGTGTGTTGGGGACACAAGAGACTCTTTGTTATTTGGTTGCAGGGTTGTTTGAGAGAGACCATCTTCATCCTACGCCTCACATGAATCGATAAACCTTAGGTCATCCACTTGAGGGAAATTTGCTACTGTCCGACAAAACTCTGCACTTGGAGGCCCAACAACGTCTACAAGAAGAAGGTTGCGCAGTAGACATGAAGCTCTTTTCTGGCGCCGTTGCCGGGGAGGTTAGTGCTTGAAGGTATATCTTTAGATCTTGCAATCGAATCTTTTTGTTTCTTGTTTTATCACTAGTTTAGTTTATAAAAGAAAACTACAAAAAATGGAATTGAGGTTGCCTCATATGCTTCATATTTTAGTGTCTTTTGTGAAAATGATGGAAAGGAAAATTGTGCTCAAGTGCTAGAAGAAGAATGCATTAAAATGTTTGGCACTAAATCTTTGAATGATGAGCATGATTGCAATGTTGTTAGTATGAATTCATTGAATATCCATGATGCTAACAATATGCAAAGCCACAAGCTTGGATGCTATGTTTGATGAAGATGGTATTTTTAGTCCCCCGAGTTTTGATGAGAAAAGTTATTATGATGATAGCATGCCTCCTATTTATGATGAATACTAGATCATTGGTGGCACGCGTTGCCGCGCCCATGAAAGTGCGTTATATCGACTAGAGGGGGGGTGAACAGGCGATTTTTATGAATTCTTCACTGAGGAATTTGCTGGTGAGGAAATTCCTTAGCGAAGAACTACTTGCAGCGGAATAAGTACTCAGAAGTAAACATAACAGAATACAAGCATGGTCATCATGATGAAATGAATACTAGCACAGAGTACAGAAAGCGTAATCACAAGATAACACAAGATGAAGACAAACAGACTGAAGAAATTGAACTGAGGAAATTGAGAAGTCTTCAGTCAATGTCTTCAAGCACAGATATGAACAAACATTCAACACAGTAATGAGGAAATGAAAGGGTTGAGGAGATAGAACCATTAGTTGGTGAAGACAATGATTTGGTAAACCAGTTCCAACTGCTGTCTCGGTTATGCGTCTGGTTGGAGCGGTGAGTATTTAAACTCGAGGACACGCAGTCCCGGACACCCGATCGCCGAGCAGCAGCTCAGACACCCATCCTCACCGTATTCTCCTTGAACTAAGGCCACAGACCTCGTCCAATCACTGTGGTAAGTCTTGGTGACTTCCAAACCTTCACAGACTTGGTCACTCGGCGATCCACAATTCCTCTTGGATGCTCTAGACCTTGACGCCTAACCGTCTGGAAGAAGCACGGTCTTCAAAGGTAACAAGCGTCGGATCCACGCATGATCAATTTCTTCAGTGATGCTCAATCACCTTGGGTTTGTGGGGGTTTGGTTTTGGGATTTTCTTCACTTGATGATTTTCGCTCAAAGTCCTCGGAGGATGGGTTGCTCTCAAATGACAAGTGTCAAGTTCTCTCGGAGCAGCCAACCAGCTAGTGGTTGTAGGGGCCGGCTATTTATAGCCTAGGGAGCAGCCCGACATGATAAGACATAAATGCCCTTCAATGATATGACCGTTAGGTGGATAAGATATTTTGGGACAGCCGCCAAGAAGATAAAGAACGGTCGGAAATTTGACTCTCAAATTCCTCGGGGCTATCATGTTCCTCTTTGTGTAGGCAATTCAGACTGGCGAATTCCTAACTCCTCGATCGAGCAAAGTCCTCGGTGACTGTAAGAACTGCATCTCATCCATCAAGAAATTGATCTGAACTATATGAGATTTCCAATGGCTTCACTCGAGGGATTGGTAGGTGTAGGATTTTGAGTTGAGCATCACATGGAAATTTTTCCTTAGTATTTCCTCGACCCCTTTAACAAGATGGTGTTTCCTATGACTCAAGAAAGAGAAAATGAAACTACGAAAACAAAAGTCTTCACGCTTCATGTTCCTCAAGTGAATACCAAGTCTTCAAGGTCACACCAATTTCTTCACTTTCAAAGTCTTCAGAAAGTCTTCAGGATATCAAAGTCTTCAGTCGAAGAACTTCATTTTTAGGGGTCGACTTTCTCTGTAAATATCAAACTCCTCATAGACTTATAGACCTGTGTACACTCACAAACGCATCAGTCCCTTAACCTATAAGTCTTCAATACACCAAAATCACTAAGGGGCACTAGATGCACTTACAAGCTCCCCCTTTTTGGTGATTGATGACAACATAGGTTAAGTTTTCAACGGGGATAAACATATGAAGTGTAAATACTGATATTGAGGAATTTGATTGCAAGATATAGAAGAACTCCCCCTGAAGATGTGCATAGTGAGGAATTTGCTTTTGAGGCAATACTCATTTGAAGCAATGCACATTTGAAGAGTTGAATCATGGAGAACTCCCCCTATATCTTGTAATTTATACACGCATTTGATATATAATATGAAGAATTTGAAATGCATGATGAAATATGGTGCCTGATGAAATTCAGCATGCGTGCAATAATATTAACGAGGAATAAGCATGCCGAAAGCATCAAAAGTATCAGAGCATAGTGCAACAAAAGTATCAGAGCACCATCCAAAAGTATCAGAGCACCATCGTGTTTAAGATTACAACTCGATCCAATAAAAGTTTCAGAAGAACGAGAGTTGTAACTTAAAAACACCCTTAATATAGACCCGCTTGAAGACTAACTCAGATTTCTCCCCCTTTGTCATCAAATGACCAAAAAGATTGAAACTGAGGACTAACGCCCCTGAAGAATTTCAAGTCGATGGAGGAGCGCCAGCGTTGTCGGGGTTGTTTGTTGTAGCAGGGCCTGCCGCAGTGTCGTCCAATCAGTGTCACGCGATGAAGAACAAGAGCTGGCCACCGATCAGAACTTTGACCCTCTTGAATTTCTTCGAGGAGGTGCAGATCAGTCAAATGCTTACTTGAGACCCACAGTCTTCAGTTCTTCGGCGCTATAGACATGAGTGAGGACAGCCAGGTGCGGTTGAGGGTTTCATGAAGGTAGTAATGGTTTTTCTTCACTGCATTGTGTGTTGAGGTCATATTGTGAAGAAGTGCACCAAACTGACACTTCACCCATTTGTGATTGCGATCAACCTTCCGATGAAGGCGAGGAGTAACTCACGGCCATCATCACCACGAGCTGTGGCTTGAGGATTTTGCTTAGCTGAGGTATTTCTTGGCGGTGTCATGTGTGGCGAATTGTCATTGGTAGAGTAAGATGTAGCCAGGCGAAATTGACCATCCAATGGACGAATGCCTTCATCGATCACAGCAGCTGCCTTGCCTTTATCATCAGATGATGAAACTGGCCGCTTGAGGACTTCAATGGGAGGCAAGTAGCTACCATGGTTTAGAGTGTCAGCTTTGTAATTTAGTGAAGATCTTGCCCTTATGAATCTCATAATCCAAGGCGCATAGGGCTTCAGCTCAAAAGGTGACATAGCAACATTTGCCAAAGTCCTCATGAAGAAATCATGGAAGTTGACGGGAACGCCATGAGTAATGTTGAAAAGCATATTCTTCATGATGCCAACGACATCTTCATCATTTGAGTCGTGACCTTTGATAGGACTCATTGTCTTCGTCAGAATGCGGTAGACAGTCCGAGGCACATAGAGCAATTCCTTGACGAGGAATTTGGTTCGTGGGGCCTGCCCTGGCTTCAAAGGCTTCATGAGCACTTGCATATAATGATTTGTCAGTTCAGGGTCATTGTAGATGCAACATGCACTGTCATGGGGAGGATCAAGAGGAAGGACACGAAGCAATTCAGTTGCCGGTGCCTTGTAGTGAGTGTTTTCGGTCATCCAATCCAACACCCATGAGTTGACATCTTCAGCGTTTCCAGTGATATGCAGTGTTGCGTAGAACTGAAGAATGAGTTCTTCATTCCAATCGCAAATGTCAGTGCAGAAATTCAGTAATCCCGCATCGTGAATAACACTGAGGACTGGCTCAAAGCATGGCAGAGATTCCATATCCACGTGAGGAATATGTTCATGATCGAAGATTTTGTCCTTGTCAAATAGCACTGAGGAATAGAAGTTGGCTTGACTAGCTGTCCAGAAACACCTCTTCCTTATGCGAGCAGAGTCATAGGGGTTGTAATCAGTGAAGAGCACATGCTCGGAAAAGAAGTCTTCAGCTTTGAACTTCTGTTTGCTTGAGAACGGATTCTTCGGCTTTGGCAGAGGGGTGTTAGTGATTTGCAGTACTACCTCAGGAATTGCGAGCTCAGGTGCTTCAGGCTGAGGAATTTCTAGTTCCTTTTCTTGTGCAATCTGTGGATCAGCAGCAACAGGTTCTTCAGCACTAGTGGCTAGAATTTCTTCATGAACAGACGAAGTGGGATGAGTTTCTTCAGAGCCCAGTTGAACTGTTGTTGCCGGGGACCGAGGAATCTGTTGGATAGGTGTGAAGAGAGGAGTATTGGGATGCTGACTTTCCCAAAAGTCATCATTCATCACTGGTGTGGAGCATCCAATATCCACATCTTCATCTTCAATTTCCTCAACACCAGCCTCTTCAGCTGTGAACTGAGGCATAGGTGAGGAATTGATTGTCGTTGAAGGGATTGTATCCACTTCAATTTCTTCATCAATCTACTCTGACGAAGCAGCAGAATGATTTTCTTCATCAGATCCGCTCGAGATCTTATAGTCTTCTCCAAAAGGAACAATTTTCTTTGATGACATGGAGGAAATCGGAACGGCATCAGTTGGATGTTCAAGTGAGCTGGTCATTGGCTTCATTTTCTTCGCAGCCGAATAATTTGACGCAGCTGATGCCTTCATTTTCTTCACTGCAGCTCGCTCTGCAGCCTTGGTCTTCTTCACTTCATAGGCAGAAGGAAGAATTGGAGTTGGTGTAGGCGCGGAGGAGCCGAGGAATCTGGTTGATTTTCTTGGAATCGATGCAGATTGCCTCGATCTCTTCATTTCTTCAGCGCACCACTAGTGGATGCCCCGCAATTTCTTCGGCGTCGGGATGGAGTCATCAGCCTGGAACTTACATTTTCTTCAGCAAGCTGAAAGTCATCAGCGATCTTGGCATGTTCTTCAAACAGGCTGAGCAGAGTCTGCACTGAAGATTTTCTTGTTGCGATGGGGCTGCAACAGTTGTCGTTTTCTTTGTCGTTGGTTTGAATCTCACTTTGGCTCCTTGCCAATCAGCATAGTATGCATCGAAGTCTTTGCTGAGGGCTTGGATTTCAGACTGAGCCTTGAGAAGTTCCTCAGGTGTCATTCTGACAACATTTTTCTTCATGAGCTTCTCCTTCCTGTATTGTGCTTTCTTGATCTCTCTGGCCTTTTCAAACTTCCATTTCTCTTGAGTGATGAAATGGGCCAGCATGTGACTTTGACCAGGAGTCAGTTGAAAATCAGGCATGGGGGTGTTTGGATCCTTGTGCCAGAGGTCAATGTAGTCGAGGATTTTCCTCGGATCCAAAAGCAGTGGCACCAATGTGCCTTTGGCTCTAGCGGCCTTCACTTGCCTGTCTCTGATGATTTCTGCAAGTTCTTCATCAAAAGCGTCATCATCAGAGGGCACTTGGAATGCAACCTGTTTCTTCCTTGGACTTGGCCGAGGACCGCGTCCAGTTGTTGCTTTAGTCTTCAACGGTGTGGGGCTGATGAGGACATTGGTGCGGTGAGGAACTTCTTTGAGACACGAAGCAATTGAGAAACCCGTAGTCCTTTGACATGTAGCCAGATGCACAGGAGTTGAGGACTTTGGTGGAGCAGTAGCGGTCTGAGGAATTTTCCGTGAGGGCATACCTGAGGAACTTGGCCGTGAGGGCGCTGTTGGTGAAGCACTTGGCTTGCGAGCAGGCTTATTTGGCATTGATTTCCTCGGCTTGACAGAGGCCTCGGTAGCAGCAGCAGCAGCAGAATCCTCACTGAATTTCCTCACTGCCTCCTTGGCTTGTCTTGCCAATTTAGCTTGGTGCCTAGCCCATTCTTCAGGAAAGTCCTCACCACGCTTGATGCTGGTGGGATCAGCTACTTGGCCAGGTGCCAATGGAGCTCGTGGGCATGGAGGATTGAGGGCAAATTTCTTCATGTACTTTGGAGTGACATATATGTATTCCCTCCATTCACTTGCCCATCTCCGTTCAATCCTCTGAATGCGCACCTTGCGCTGATTTTTGTTCTCTTTGCAAAATTTGGCTTCATCAGGTGTGCAACAGTCCTTGTATATGTCATCAGGGATCTCGAAAGCAGTCATGACCTCAGGTTTCTTTCCTCCTTTCTGCGGTCTCTTTCCTTCAGCCATATTCTTCAGATGAGGAATTTGAACAATTGAACACTCTGAAGAAGTATGCAGTTTTTCTTCGAGGAACGCTGCAAATGAGTTAAGTTGATGAGAACCTAGTGATTCAGCAGCGGACATGAGTACCTGTGAACAGAGTGTAGGTGCGAGGAATTTGGAGAGGTCATATGCGTTCTCAGAAGGTTTTTCGAAAAGACAAGTTTTGAGGAATTTCACTAAGCGTTCTTGTCTTAGGTTCCAGAGTTGTACAGATCAAAGATCCACACAATTGAGGAATCTTGAAGAAAATGAGTGCTTAGAGAAATGGACCAAGAGCATACAGTGTGTGAGGTGTTCATATGTGTGAAGATTTGAAGAATAAAACACCTTTGAAGATTTTCAGCAAAGCTCGAGAATCAAAGTGAGTAATAAAAGTAACTTTTAATTACCCGAACTGAAGAACACGACGAACTGAGATGAACAGAGGTGAAGTTCATCAAGTTAGATCTCCCACACCCTAACTTGGCAGAGGGAGACATCTACGGCGGCGGCGGAGTGAAGATTTCCGCAACCGGCGCGAGTACGACGGCGACGAGGTCGAGGCAGCGAAGCTCTTCCTCACCGGCGACGATGGAGTAGCGGCGGCGCTAGGGTTTGAGGAGCTCGAGCGAGAGAGAGCGCGGTCGAGCGGAGTAAATGAAGTGAGGAAGGGGAGAGGGGTATTTATAGCCACGGTGAAAAAACTGTTCGCCCGAAGATTTTTGGACGAACATGCCCCTGCCCTTTCTCCTTCACGTGACATGTGTCACCCACGTACTGTGCAGATGAGATCGTGTAAGATTGTGGGTGAATATTATAATGCATCGTGGGATGCGGAACGGTTTGAGCGGCAAAACCGAAAATCTGGATAAGATTTGTTTTAAAGTTTCGTTCGGAATTTCTTCAGCTGACAAGGACAAAGTGAAGACTTTGAACGAGTTCCAATTAGAACGCACATGAAGAATTTGTGAATAGATTCGGTTGAGTATAGCATAGAGGGGGAAGGGTCCAATCACATTCACTTAGCAGAAAAAGCAACTTGAAGAAATAGCCATAAGTGAATGCTGTTGAGGACATAAACTCATATATATACATAGCCAATGAAGAAAAACGACGGAAACAGTGAAGATTTTGCAAAGTTGAAGAATTTGAAAAACTGAAGAATTTCAAACTGAGGAAAAACTCAAATTGAAGATTTTCAACTTTTTGTGGTGGCGTAACCCACCGTATAAGAATGATGATTTCAGACACAGCGTACAATTGTCGAGGGGTTACGAGAATCAAATTCTTCATTAATTTCTTCACACTTAGAGTGTTATTCTTCATTGATTGAAGAAAAACGTTTCTTCATGTGTTGCACATCTAAGTCATCAATTTTGCAATAGTGTTAGGATGTGTGTCCTTTTCAAAGAACATTCGAAGACTCTAAGATATTTAGCTCACACCGCAACTTGCTAAATCTCTTCTCATCCAAGGGCTTAGTGAAGATATCAGCTAGCTGTTCTTGATCTTCACATGTTCAATGGAGATGTCGCCTTCAACACATGATCACGAAGAAAATGATGACGAATCAGATGTGCTTTGTCTTCGAGTGCTGAACTGGGTTGTGAGCAATCTTGATGGCACTCTCATTGTCGAGAGGAGAGGCACATTCTTCACGCTGACGCCATAGTCCTTGAGGGTTTGCTTCATCCAAAGCAGCTTGAGCACAGAAGAGCCAGCAGCAATGTATTCAGCTTCAGAAGAGAGCGGTGATATGCGTTCTGCTTTCTTCGAGGACCAACAGACCAAAGATCGTCCGAGGAAATGACAAGTGCCGATGTTGACTTGCGGTCCACACGATCACCATAGTAGTCGAGTCGAATATCCAATGAGATCAAAAGCAGAGCCCTTGGGGTACCATAATCCTAGTGTTGGTGTGTGAGCTAGATATCAAGAATATGCTTCACAGCCTTATGGTGTGATTCCTTTCTGCAGCTTGAAATCGGGCACACATGCAAACACTAAGCATTATATCCGCCTAGATGCACATAAGTACAATAAAGAACCAATCATGGAGCGGTATACCTTGTGATCAAGTCAATACCATTTTCATCAATTGCATAGATGGCCATTTGTGGGCATAGGAATTTTGACGCCTTTGCAATCTTGCATGCCGAATTTCCTCAAGACATCTTTGAGGTATTTCTCCGAGATATGAATGTGCCATTCTTGCCGATTTAATTTGAAGACCTAAGAAGAATTTCAACTCTCCCATCATAGACATTTGATATTCTTCACACATCATATAGGCAAATTCATCACTATAACGTTGGTCAAGCAGCCAAAGATAATATCATCAACATATATTTGGCACACAAACAGTTCACCATCATAAGATTTAGTAAAGAGAGTAGGGTCGAGTGAACTGGTGTGAAGCCATTCTTCACGAAGAATTCCTTCAATGTATCATACCACGCCGAGGGGCTTGCTTGAGGCCATAGAGGGCCTTATTGAGTCTCAAGACTTTGTCGATTCTTTGGATCTTCAAAACACGGGGTTGAGCAACATATACTTCTTCCTCAAGCTTACCATTGAGGAATGCACTTTTCACATCCATTTGATATAAGATGATATCATGATGGTTAGCGTAAGCAAGTAATGTGCAAATAGCCTCAAGTCTAGCAACAGGTGCAAAAGTTTCATCGAAATCAATTCCTTCAACCTGTGTGTAGCCTTGAGCTACTAGTCGTGCCTTATTCCTCACCACGAGGCCATTTTCATCTTGCTTGTTGCGGTAGATACACTTTGTGCCAATGATATTATGCTTGCGAGGATCTGGGCGATTGACCAATTCCCAGACATTGTTAAGTTCGAACTGATGTAATTCTTCTTGCATAACCTGAATCCACTCCGGCTCCAGAAATGCTTCATCTACCTTAGTGGGCTCTGTGATAGAGACAAAAGCATAGTGCCCACAAAAGTTAGATAAATGTGAAGCTTTTGAGCGTGTGAGAGGACCTGGTGCGCTAATGTCATCGATGATCTTCTCCACTTGTACTTCTTTTGCAACACGAGGATGAGCTGGTTGTCGCTGTGGAATTTGATCAGCATTTTCTTCAGCACCATTTTCCTCGGCATTTTCTTCAGGTGCATCAGCTCGACGTTCTTCATGAATTGGAATGAATTCTTCAGCAGATTCTTCAGTAGGAATGACATCCTCAGTTGCCTTGAACTTGATAGAATACTCAGGTGCTGGTTCATCTAACACAGAGGGTAGGTGCTCTCTTTGCGAGCCATTAATTTCATCGAACCGCACATCTACAGTGTCAACAATCTTGTGAAGAACAATGTTGAAGACTCTGTAGGTGTGCGAGTCCTTTCCGTAACCAAGCATAAAACCTTCATGTGCTTTCGGTGCAAATTTAGAGTTGTGGTGAGGATCTCTAATCCAACATTTAGCATCAAGACTTTGAAATAACTCACATTGGGTTTCTTGTCGTTGAGGAGTTCATAGGCCGCCTTCTTGAAGAATTTGTGAAGATATACTCTGTTGATGATGTGGCACGCAGTATCAATTGCATCAATCCAAAAACGCTGAGGCATTTTGTATTCATCGAGCATAGTGCGAGCCATCTCAACAAGAATTCTGTTCTTGCGCTCCACGACGCCATTTTGCTAAGGAGTATAAGGAGCAGATAACTCATGAGTAATACCAAGTTCATCAAGATAGGCATCAAGACCGGAATTCTTGAACTCAGTTCCATTGTCACTTCTGATGTGCTTGATCTTCACACCAAAGTTGGTTGAAGCCCTCGAGGAAAATAGTTTGAAGACTTCCTGCACTTCATGTTTGTAAGTAACAATGTGTACCCATGTATATCGAGACTAATCATCAACAATGACAAAACCATATAGAGATGCATCATTAGTGACCGCTGAGTAATGATTAGGTCGAAGAGGTCCATGTGAAGCAATTCAATGGACGGTAGTGGTCATGATAGTCTTATTTGGATGTTTGGCCTTGGTCATTTTTCCAGCTTCACAGTTCGATAAGTGATCCTTGAGGAATTTGACATTCTCAATGCCAATGACATGCTTCTTCTTCGCAAGCGTGTGCAAATTCCTCATGCCTGCGTGACCAAGTCGTCGATGCCATAGCCAGCCTTCTGAAGCTTTGCTTTTGCAAGTAGACACACGACTGGTTGTGGTCCTGTAGAGAAATCAACAATATACAGATCTCCTCTCCTAAAGCCTTCGAAGACTTTGGAATTGCCAGCTTCCATAATCACAACAGAGCGATACTTGCCAAAGACAACAACCATATCAAGATCACAAAGCATTGAGACTGACATGAGATTGTATCCTAAGGACTCAACAAGCATGACTTTGTCCATGTGTTTATCCTTAGAGATTGCAACCTTACCAAGACCCAATACGACTTTTGCCTTTGTCAAGAAAGATGATATGCTTCAGAGGTGACGGTGATAAGGAGCATCCATCAATAGATTCTTGTCACCAATCATGTGATTCGTACATCCACTATCGAGGAACCATTCAAGAGTTTTGGGTTGATCATCCCGCAGATGAATTAGTGTAGCTTACAATCTCATATGCTTCATCAATGAAGAATATGATATCAAGTTCATCGGTTGAATTTCATCAAGCAGTAAACAGATATAGCAGTATAAGGACGTGTGAAATGAAAGTTCATTTCATCATGATTCGCCTGCGTCCTTTCAGGCAGTTTTGTCAGGTCCCCAGCAAATCCTTCAGACGTTAAAGCATGTCTGGAGACCTGACCCTGCGGAAGAGATTAGTTCTTTTTCTTCACCACCCACATCTGGAGGGGTGGCAAAGAATTCATCACTCTGCGAGCACCATATGAGAAGGGTGGCAAAGATTCCAAACCGTTTCGTTTCACATATGAGGGGTTAGGGTAAGCATATGAATAAGCAGAGAAATTCTTTGAGGACTTATGAACATAATGGTTTGAAGAATAATGCACATATTCATAGCCCTTAGCTCTACTTGCGAGACAGAGTTGTTAGCACGATGATAATCATATGAGGACTTTGATCCTTTTGAGGAATTTGATCCATGTGAGGAATTTGGTCCGTATGAGGACTTGGATCCATATGAAGAGTTTGGTCCATATGAAGAATTTGATCTGGGGTTCCTGTTCTTCAGAGGTGGTGTCATGAGGACATTCACCTGAAGACTTTCAACATAAGTTTTGGGAACCCAGATTTTCTTCATAGGGGAACCGTTCCTGCAGTTAGTGCCAACATATCTAGCAAATACTTCACCATTCTGATTTTTGAACAGTTTATAGTTGGTGTCAAATGACTCATCAGAAGAATGAGGAGATTCACATGTAAAGCCAGATACGTTAGATGGATCAACTGGAGGTCCCTTTGCAGCAACCCATGAGGTTTTGGGGTACTGCTCAGGCTTCCAGTATGTTCCATCAGCATTGAGTTTCCTCTCAAAGGGAATACCCTCTTTCCTAGGGTTTCTGTTGAGGATCTGCTTTTTAAGCACATCACAAAGAGTCTGATGCCCTTTGAGGCTTTTGTACATGCTGTCATGTACAATTCCTTCACCCTGCATTGTCAAGTGATACTAGCAATGTCCTCGGATGAGGAATTAGTGATAGCAGAGGCAGATGAAGAATTTGTAACAGTTGAAGCATTTGAACATTGGTGAAGAATTAGCGATTCACGCTCAATGCACTTTAAGCATGGAGGAACAAATTCTTCACGAGAAGCGCTGATTTGTTGAGCTAGTAATGAATCGCGCCTTCGAAGATCTTCATAACACACTCTTAGCTTTTCAAGATCTTCCTTTCTTTGAAGAGATTCAGAGGAAAGCTTCTCGTGATCTTGCTTTTCTTGAAGAAATTCATAAGAAAGTTTCTCATGATCAGATAAGAGAGTGTTATGATGACTTTGAAGGTTACCAAACCTAGACTGAAGTCTTTGAAGATTTTCAGTCAGGGCTTTAGTGCGATCCATTTCTTCACCCAACATATCATCACTTTTGTCTAGCATGTTTTGAACCTTTTCAAAAGCCCGTAGTTGTTTCACAGCAATCTTAGCAAGTTTAGAGTAGCTGGGCTTGAGATCCTCATCAGGTTCATTTTCACTAGATTCAGAGGAGTTGTATTTGAGTACCTTAGCACCTTTCGCCATGAAGCAATAGGTGGGAGTGTAGCCATCATTATCTTCATCAGGCTTGTTGGTGGGGTCAGTTTCTTCAGTGTTGAAGATGGACTTGCTGACGAAAGCAGTAGCGAAGGCCAGACTCGCCACACCAGATTCAGATTCCTCATACGCCTCCTCTTCATCATTTTCCTCAGATTCAGCTTCAGAGTCCATTTCCTTGACAATGAGTGCCCAAGCCTTCTTGGAGCTGCTCTTCTTGTGAGATGAAGACTTCGAGGATTTTGATGATGAAGATTTTGACGATTTCTTCTTCTTCTTTGCATCATCAGAACTGTAATCCTTGTATTTATTCTTCTTCATTTCCTTTTCCCACTGAGGACAATCTTGGATATAGTGACCAGGTTTCTTGCATTTGTGGCACAGCCTTCTCTTATAGTCACTGGATGAGGAATCACTGCTTCTTGAGGGTTTTCCAAAGTGACCACGTCTTGAGAACTTGTGGAATTTCTTCACGAGCAGTGCTAGCTCCTGGCTCAATTCTTCAGGATCACCAAGGCTACTACCAGAATCCTCACATTCAGAGTCAGACACAGCCTTGGCCTTCAGGGCACGTGGTTTGCCATAGTTTGAACCATAGAGATCTCTATTTACAGCAAGCTGGAATTCGTGAGTATTTAGCCTTTCGAGGATATCGGCAGGATCAAGAGACTTGTAATCAGCACGTTTTTGTATCATCAGTCCCAGAGTATCAAATGAGGAATCAAGCGATCTCAACCGTTTCTTCACCACTTCATGATCAGTGATGTCAGTGGCACCGAGGGCTTGAAGCTCATTTGAGATGTCAGTGAGGCGATCAAAGGTTTGTTGGACATTTTCATTGTCGAGTCTTTTGAAGCGGTTGAAGAGATTCCGAAGAACATCAACTCGAGAGTCACGCTGAGTTGAGACTCCTTCATTTACTTTGGACAGCCTATCCCAGATAAGCTTAGCAGTTTCCAAAGCACTCACTCTTCCATATTGTCCTTTACTCAGATGGCCACATATGATATTCTTCGCTTGAGAATCGAGTTGCTTGAATCTCTTCACATCGGTAGCGTTCAGTGAGGGTGAGACAGAGGGAACACCATTTTCCACAACATACCGTAGATCGTTATCAATTGCCTCAAGATGCATTCGCATCTTGTTCTTCGAAAGAGGGGTAGTCCGTCCCATCAAAGGTAGGACACCCAGCCGAGACCGTGATCATACTGCGGTCGACATAACTAAAACTCGGCGGTTAAACCAAAATCACACGTAACAAGGAGTACCTTGCTCGATACCAATTGAAAGTCGTTATATCGACTAGAGGGGGTGAATAGGCGATTTTATGAATTCTTCACTCAGAATTTGTTGGTGAGGAAATTCCTTAGCGAAGAACTACTTGCAATGAATAAGTACTCGAAGTAAACATAACAAAATACAAGCATGGTCATCATGATGAAATGAAGACTAGCACAGAGTACAGAAAGCGTAATCACAGGATAACACAAGATGAAGTCTTCAGTCAATGTCTTCAAGCACAGATATGAACAAACATTCAACACAGTAATGAGGAAATGAAAGGGTTGAGGAGATAGAACCGGTTAGTTGGTGAAGACAATGATTTGGTAAACCAGTTCCAACCGCTGTCTCGGTTATACGTCTGGTTGGAGCGGTGAGTATTTAAACTCGAGGACACGCAGCCCGACACCCGATCGGTGAGCCGCAGCTCAGACACCCGATCCTCACCGTATTCTCCTTGAACTAAGGCCACGCAGACCTCGCCCAATCACTTGTGGTAAGTCTTCAGGTGACTTCCAAACCTTCACAGACTTGGTCACTCGGCGATCCACAATTCCTCTTGGATGCTCTAGACCTTGACGCCTAACCGTCTGGAAGAAGCACAGTCTTCAAAGGTAGCAAGCATCGGATCCACACAGGACCAATTTCTTCAGTGATGCTCAATCACCTTGGGTTTGTGGGGGTTTGGTTTTGGGATTTTCCTCACTTGATGATTTTCGCTCAAAGTCCTCGGAGGATGGGTTGCTCTCAAATGACAAGTGTCAAGTTCTCTCGGAGCAGCCAACCAGCTAGTGGTTGTAGGGGGCGGCTATTTATAGCCTAGGGAGCAGCCCGACATGATAAGACATAAATGCCCTTCAATGATATGACCGTTAGGTGGATAAGATATTTTGGGACAGCCAGCCAAGAAGACAAAGAACGGTCGGAAATTTGACTCTCAAATTCCTCGGGGCTATCATGTTCCTCATGTGTAGGCAATTCAAGACTTTGGCGAATTCCTAACTCCTCGATCGAGCAAAGTCCTCGGTGACTGGAAGAACTGTGTCTCATCCATCAAGAAATTGACTGAACTGTATGAGATTTCCAATGGCTTCACTCGAAGGGATTGGTAGGTGTAGGATTTTGAGTTGAGCATCACATGGAAATTTTCCTTAGTATTTCCTCGACCCCCTTTAACAGTATGGTGTTTCCTATGACTCAAGAAAGAGAAAATGAAACTACGAAAACAAAAGTCTTCACGCTTCATGTTCCTCAAGTGAATACCAAGTCTTCAAGGTCACACCAATTTCTTCACTTTCAAAGTCTTCAGAAAGTCTTCAGGATATCAAAGTCTTCAGTCGAAGAACTTCATTTTCAGGGGTCGACTTTCTCTGTAAATATCAAACTCCTCATAGACTTATAGACCTGTGCACAATCACAAACGCATCAATCCCTTAACCTATAAGTCTTCAATACACCAAAATCACTAAGGGGCACTAGATGCACTTACAGCCCCTCCATTGTGGCATTGAGTTAGGTAATTGCATAGAAATAGACACGAAACATGCATGTTGAGATTGTTGTGTGTTTGCAAGATCTTCACTTTTATCATATGATAGTTTATAACTCGGTAATAACATAATAAACATAATTTAGTTTCCCTTGTTTCATTTGGTATGCATGCTACATTCGTTGTGGATAAGTAGATAAATCCATGCAATTAGCTTGGATTGCCAATTAGAAGTTTCATTGTGCATGAGTAGCTAAATACAAGCAATTAGCTTGTATTGCCAAGTAGAAGTTTCATTGTGCATAAGTAGTTAAATCCAGGCAATATTAGCTTGGATTGCCAAGTAGGAGTGCACCGACAAAAATAAAAGGAACCGGGTGATCAATCTTTTGACCAAAAATAGATGAATGTATGTAGGTGGAAGCAAAATTGTCATTGTGAGAAAAATGGATAGAAATTTGATTAACTTAATAAGGTAACAAACTTTAAAGTTACATCCTGGACTCGGGAATGCTATGTCGTCAAGACGATGCATGATATATACTTATTTGTCTAGAAAGAGGGCACCCACCAGTACTAAAAAGAAATATGCTTACCTGGATAAAAATTTCCTGAAAGTACCATTCTAACAATATTAAGTGTGGACAAATAAACTGAAGGGTTGTGTGGCACTGCATGCAGTATCCCATGAAAAGATTAATTTGATATTGACAACATTGTAGATCCATATAGAATTTATTACCGTAAGACATGTTCGGTGATGTGGAGGCGTATATTTCCATAGATAAATAGTAATCCACGATCTTAGTATTTAGGTCATGTTGATAATGAAAAATATTAAAACCTCTGTCCATTTGATGTAGGCATATAAATATCTCGAGACTCGAAGGAGGCAAAAGGAAAAGAGACCGACAAAACATACATAATAGGAGAACATTCAATGGTTGCTAGTGAGTCACCTGAAATTCTAGGTCTTGTTGCTGTTCAACTTCCTGTAGCAACAAGAAGACGTAAAAAATGAAATTTGTACACAACAGCAAGGTTTAGCGATCAACAACCTGGGAAATAAATCTTATTTGTACTTGAGGTTCTTGATGTAAATAACTAAATTCAGGATACTCCTGCCAATATGACTTCGCACATGGTAATTGCACCAGAAATTGCATTATTCTGCAATAGCATGTTCAATAACAACAAACGAGATCACTTCTTATCACTATACCTTAAACAGAGCGAAACAACGACGGACCTTGACTGGCGGAGCAATTTTTCATTGAATTATAGATGAAGAAATAATATGAGAGTTGTAGGCTGAGCATTACAAGAAACAGCAAGCACCAGTTGTGCAAGGTATAAAACAACGGAGAGAGAATCAGTGCAGCTCTGTCGATCGGAAGGACGGAAGGTTGCAGAACTGCAGCGTTCGCTTCTACATCGCCTAAGCGGATGGGCGATTGTCAAGCATGTGAACCACGTCTTCCGGAGCAGCAGAACACAGGGAACAGGAAGCGTTGTGCGGCCAGCCCCTCTTTGCCAAGTTGTCCGCCGCCAGAAACTTTCTCAAGATTGCGAGCCATGAGAACACCCTACACTTGAGTGGTGCATCGGATGATGTGCTTGAAATTTGTGCCCCTCTCTCCCTCGAATTGGAGGGAGAATGTCGACGCCGTCGAGAACTCACCAGTCGGCGTCCATCGGCAGGAGATGGAGTCTGCGAACGCCGAGAGCTCGACCCCTTGGATATTCGTCTAGAGTAGCTGGAGACACCAATCGGGGCGAAAGATTGGGTGATAAATAGGAGGAGGGAGGCAAAGGGACTGAACGAAACTGCACCATCGACTGCAGAGGAGTCGCGCACCTTAACTCACATTAATGGCTAATGGCTAGTAGGAACGGCTCCTTAACTCATCAATTCAACAGCGCACTAAAATCAACCGCCCATGCTGCCCCAGGACAACTCCACAGCTTCTCTCAAAAAAAGGACAACTCCACAGCTGCCGCAGAACTCCACCAACACGATTAAGCCCACCAGTCCCCCATCAAAGAGAAAACCCACCAGGCCCATTTTAACCGGAGATGACCGAAAATGTTACTGGAGTAGCGGCCCACCACTACGTACCGCTCCGTTGTTACTGAACGACAAACCAAAGCGACCGGAAAGGGCAATCAGACGGCCAGAAACGCATAAATCTCAAGATCTAATGGCCAGAAATGCAAGTGGTCTGAGATGGTTGGAAAGATGTGCGGTTATAATGTTTCTAAATATTGATGAAAGTGGGTTTGGAAGAGTGTCAACTTTAGGAAGTAATGATCCCACTATTTTGGAGGGTGTTGAATCTTGTGATAATTATGAAAATTGATCTGGAGAGGTCATGACTTTATTTAGTGATGAATCCACTATTTTGGAAGAGGTTCCAATTGATTATGAGAACAAAGTTGCTATCTATGATGTTTATTGTGATGACATGTATGCTATAAAGAATAAGAATAACCATGAAACTGTCATCTTGATTTTAATTTTCAATTGGATTATGCCTCACATGATAGTTATTTTGTTGAGTTTGCTCCCACTACTATGAATGAGAAGAATTTTGCTTATGTGGAGAGTAGTAAAATTTCTGTGCTTGTGGATCATGAAAAGAATGCTTTATGTGATAGTTATATTGTTGAATTCATTCATGATGCTACTGAAAATTATTATGAGGGAGGAATATATGCTTGTAGGAATTGCAATAATATTAAATTTCCTCTCTATGTGTTGAAAATCTTGAAGTTATGCTTGTTTTGCTTTCCTATGCTAGTTGATTCTTGTTCCCATAAGTTGTTTGCTCATAAAATCCCTATGCATAGGAAGTGGGCTAGACTTAAATGTGCTCGTCATATGCTTCATGATGCTCTCTTTATGTTTGAATACTTATTTTTTATGTGAGCATCATTGAAATCATTATGCCCAGCTAAAAAGGCATTAAAGAAAAGCGCTTGTTGGAAGACAACCCAAAATTACCCCTACTATTTTTGTGTGTCCACATGATTATGCTACTGTAGTAATCATGTTTTATAGCTTTTGTTTCAATAAAGTGCCAAGTAAGACCTTTGGGATAGCTTACGGTGATAGTTGTGTTGATCCTGCTGAAAATCAAAAACTTTTGCATCCAGTAAATTAGTTTTAATAATTAACAAAAATGTAATTTTGATCTGATTCTTTTTTCTTTGTATTGTTACAAAAATTGCTCAGACTTTCCTAATTTTTCTGGGTTTTTGGAGTTACAGAAGTATTCGAGAGTTACAGATTATTATAGACTGTTCTGTTTTTGACAGATTCTGTTTCCTATGTGTTGTTTGCTTATTTTGATGAATCTATGAGTAGTATCGGAGGGTATGAACCATGGAGAAGTTGGAATACAGAAGATATAACACCAATATGAATTTATAATGAGTTCATAACAGTACCTAAGTGGTGATTTTTTTTCTTATACTGATGGAGCTTACGAGTTTTCTGTTGAGTTTTCTGTTGTGAAGCTTTCAAGTTTTGGGTAAAGATTCGATGGACTATGGAATAAGGAGTGGCAAAACCCTAAGCTTGGGGATGCCCAAGGCACCCCAAGGTAATATTCAAGGACAACCAAGAGCCTAAGCTTGGGGATGCTCCGGATGGCATCCCGTCTTTCGTCTTCGTTCATCGGTAACTTTACTTGGAGCTATATTTTTATTCACCACTTGATATGTGTTTTGCTTGGATCGTCATTTTATTTTATTTTTGTTTTGCTTGCTGTTTGAATAAAATACCAAGATCTTAATTTCTTAAATGTTAGAGAGTCTTCACATAGTTTCATAATTATCCAACTACTCATTGATCTTCACTTATATCTTTTGGAGTAGTTTGTTGTTTGCTCTAGTGCTTCACTTATATATTTTTAGAGCACGGCGGTGGTTTTATTTTGAAGAAATTGATGAACTCCCATGCTTATCTTATATTATTTTGAGAGTCTTAAACAGCATGGTAATTTGCTTTGGTTATGAATTTAGTCCTAATAGTATGGACATCCAAGAGGGATATAATAAAAACTTTCATATAAAGTGCATTGAATACTATTAGAAGTTTGATTCTTTATGATTGTTTTGAGATATGAAGATGGTGATATTAGATTCATGCTAGTGGAGTAATTGTGAATTTGAGAAATACTTGTGTTGAGGTTTGTGAGTCCCGTAGCATGCACGTATGGTGAACCGTTGTGTAACAAATTTTGAGCATGAGGTATTCATTGATTGTCTTCCTTATGAGTGGCGGTCGGGGACGAGCGATGGCCTTTTCCTACCAATTAACCCCCCTAGGAGCATGCGCGTAGTACTTCGTTCAATGACTAATAGATTTTTGCAATAAGTATTTGAGTTCTCTGTGACTAATGTTGAGTCCATGTATTATACACACTCTCACCCTTCCACCATTGCAAGCCTCTCTTGTACCGCGCAACTTCCGCCGGTACCATACACCCACCTTATACCTTCCTCAAAACAGACACCATATCAACCTATTATGGCATTTCCATAGCCATTCTGAGATATATTGCCATGCAACTTTCCACTGTTCCGTTTATTATGACACACTTCACCATTGTCATATTGCCTTGCATGATCATGTAGTTGACATCATATTTGTGGCAATGCCACCTTTCATAATTCTTTCATACATGTCACTCTTGATTCATTGCACATTCCGGTACACCGCCGGAGGCATTCACATAGAGTCATATTTTGTTCTGAGCATTGAGTTGTAATTTTTTGAGTTGTAAGTAAATAGAAGTGTGATGATCATCATTATTAGAGCATTGTCCCATGTGAGGAAAAAAAGAGTCCAAAAAAGTGAGGGCCCAAAAAAACAAAAAAAATGAGATTAAAAGAGAGAAGGGGCAATGCTACTATTCTTTTACCACACTTGTGCTTTAAAGTAGCACCATGATCTTCATGATAGAGAGTCTCCTATGTTGTCACTATCATATACTAGTGGGAATTTGTCATTATAGAACTTGGCTTGTATGTTCCAACGATGGGCTTCCTCAAATGCCCTAGGTTTTCATGAGCAAGCTAGTTGGATGCACACCCACTTAGTTTCTTTTTGAGCTTTCATACACTTATAGCTCTAGTGCATCCATTGCATGGCAATCCCAACTCACTAACATTAATATCTATTGATGGGCATCTCCATAGCCCGTTGATACGCCTAGTTGATGTGAGACTATCTCCCTCTTTTTGTCTTCTCCACAACCGCCATTCTATTCCACCTATAGTGCTATGTCCATGGCTCACGCTCATGTATTGCGTGAAAGTTGAAAAGGTTTGAGAACATAAAAGTATGAAACAATTGCTTGGCTTGTCATTGGGGTTGTGCATGATTTGAGTATTTTGTGTGACGAAGACGGAGCATAGCCAGACTATATGATTTTGTAGGGATAAGCTTTCTTTGGCCATGTTATTTTGAGATGACATAATTGCCTTGTTAGTATGCTTGAAGTATTATTGTTTTTATGTCAATATTAAACTTTTGTTTTGAATCTTACGGATCTGAGCATTCATACCACAATAGAGAAGATTACATTGATAAATATGTTAGGTAGCATTCCACATCAAAAATTCTGTTTTTCTTATTTACCTACTCGAGGACGAGGAGGAATTAAGCTTGGGGATGCTTGATACGTTTCCAACGTATCTATAATTTTGTATTGTTCCATGCTATTATATTATCCATCTTAGATGTTTTATATGCATTTATATGCTATTTTATATGATTTTTGGGACTAACCTATTAACCTAGAGCCTAGTGTCGGTTTTTGTTTTTTTCCTTGTTTTTGAGTTTTACAGAAAAGGAATATCAAACGGGTCCAAACGAGCTGAAAATTCTCCGTGATTTTTTATGGACCAGAAGAAGCCCCTGAAGCAAAAGAGTTGGGCCAGAAGAGTCCCGAGTCATCCACGAGGGTGGAAGGCGTGCCCTACCCCCTGGGCGCGCCCCCCCTACTTCGTGGCTGACTCGGAGACCCCCCTGACGTGAAACCGACCCCAAAAATTCCTATAAATACGGAAACCTCCCAAAAGAAACCTAGATCGGGAGTTCCGCCGCCGCAAGCCTCTATAGCCACCAAAAACCAATCAGGACCCTGTTCCGGCACCCTGCAGGAGGGGGGATCCATCACCGGTGGCCATCTTCATCATTCCGGCGGTCTCCATGACGAGGAGGGAGTAGTTCACCCTCAGGGATGAGGGTATGTACTAGTAGCTATGTGTTTGATCTCTCACTCTCTCTCGTGTTCTTGGTTTGGCATGATCTTGATGTACCGTGAGCTTTGCTATTATGTTGGATCTTATGATGTTTCTCCCCCTCTACCTTCTTGTAATGGATTGAGTTTTCCCTTTGAAGTTATCTTATCGGATTGAGTCTTTCAGGATTTGAGAACACTTGATGTATGTCTTGCATGTGCTTATCTTTGGTGACAATGGGATATTCACGTGATCCACTTGATGTATGTTTTGGTGATTAACTTGCGGGTTCTGTGACCTTCTGAACTTATGCATAGGGTTTGGCACACGTTTTCGTCTTGACTCTCCGGTAGAAACTTTGGGGCACTCTTTGAAGTTCTTTGTGTTGGTTTGAATAGATGAATCTGAGATTGTGTGATGCATATCATATAATCAAACCCGCGGATACTTGTGATGACATTGGAGTATTTAGGTGACATTAGGGTTTTGGTTGATGTGTGTCTTAAGGTGTTATTTTACTACGAACTCTAGGGTTGTTTGTGACACTTATAGGAATAGCCCAATGGATTGATCGGAAAGAAGAACTTTGAGGTGGTTTCGTACCCTACAATAATCTCTTCGTTTGTTCTCCGCTATTAGTGACTTTGGAGTGACTCTTTGTTGCACGTTGAGGGACTTTTATATGATCTAATTATGTTATCATTGTTGAGAGAACTTGCACTAGTGAAAGTATGAACCCTATGCCTTGTTTCGAAGCATTGCAATATCGTTTCCACTCACTTTTGTTACTTGCTACCTTGCTGTTTTTATATTTTCAGATTATAAAAACCTATATATACCATCCATATTGCACTTGTATCACCATCTCTTTGCCGAACTAGTGCACCTATACAATTTACCATTGTATTGGGTGTGTTGGGGACACAAGAGACTCTTTGTTATTTGGTTGTAGGGTTGTTTGAGAGAGACCATCTTCATCCTATGCCTCCCACGGGTTGATAAACCTTAGGTCATCCATTTGAGGGAAATTTGCTACTGTCCTACAAAACTCTGCACTTGGAGGCCCAACAACGTCTACAAGAAGAAGGTTGCGTAGTAGACATCATCTCCCTTCCACCCCTACAACTTGAGGGCTAGTCTGGGTAGGATCCCAGCTTCTATGAATCTGGTATCAGTTGTATCGGGATCGGTCTTGTCCACGCCTCTTCCCACCGCCACCCTTCCGCCGTCGCCGACCACCACCACGCCATCGCCGACCTTCGTGGCTGGCTCGGCTTCCTTATTGGGACCGATGTCCTCCGCCGCCTGGAAGTCGCCGCTCGCCACCCCCGTCGTCTTCAACCCGGAGCCGTCGAATATGAAGATCTGCCCGGGAAGGAAAACCTCCCCCTGGACCGCGTCGTTGAAGATGATTGACGGAGCCATCAAGCCATATCGCGATGGCACGGTGGAACTCTCTATGAAAGCACCAATGTCAGTGTCAAAACTGACGGATCTCGGGTAGGGGGTCCCGAACTGTGCGTCTAAGGCTAATGGTAACAAGAGGCGGGGAACACGATGTTTTTACCTAGGTTCGGGCCCTCTCAATGGAGGTAATACCCTACTTCTTGCTTGATTGATCTTGATGATATGAGTATTACAAGAGTTGATCTACCATGAGATCGTAAAGGTTAAACCCTAGAAGCTAGCCTATGATTATGATTGTCCTTGTCCTATGGACTAAGCCCTCCGGTTTATATAGACACCGGAGGGGGCTAGTGTCGGTGTCAAAATCGGCGGATCTCGGGTAGGGGATCCCGAACTGTGCGTCTAAGGCTAATGGTAATAGGAGACGGGGGACACGATGTTTACCCAGGTTCAGGCCCTCTCGATGGAGGTAATACCCTACTTCCTGCTTGATTGATCTTGATGATATGAGTATTACAAGAGTTGATCTACCATGAGACCATAGAGGCTAAACCCTAGAAGCTAGTCTATGATTATCATTGTTGTTGTCCTACGGACTAAACCCTATGGTTTATATAGACACCGGAGGGGGCTAGGGTTACACAGAGTCGGTTACAGAGAAGGAGATCTACATATTCGAATTCCCAAGCTTGCCTTCCATGCAAAGGAGAGTCCCATCTGGACACGGGACGAAGTCTTCAATCTTGTATCTTCATAGTCCAACAGTCCGGCCAAAGTATATAGTCCGCCTGTCGGACCCCTTAATCCAGGACTCCCACAGTGACCCCTGAACCAGGCTTCCATGACGATGAGTCCGGCGCACAGATTGTCTTCGGCATTGCAAGGCAGGTTCCTTCTCCGAATACTTCATAGAAGAGTTTGAACACAAGAATCGTGTCCAGCTCTGAAAAAACAAATTCCACATACCACCGTAGAGAGCACAATATTCCAAAAATCTAATCTATTGACAGCTTTTTATAGCATGGCATCACGCCATGGTCCAGTCATTATTCGAACCGTTTTTCACAACCAGCTACTGCATGTAATGCGAGGCGGTTTCCTTGACACGTCTTGTCGAAACAGAGATCGTGTCCCCTTATTGCGGGATTCTCATCAATATGGGCATGGGTAACCCAACCGCGCCATCAATCATGGTGTTTGGGGAATAAGCGATTTTAACGGGCAAGTAGGGAGGCGCACAGTTTCTACCGCCTTTATAAAGAGATAGGGATTCTCCTCTTTCACCCACGCCTTCTTCTTCCTCCATTCATCCATTCTCGCACGCTCGACCTCCAGCGCCCCAGTTCTCACCTTCTCCGTAAAGCCATTCCAAACATGTCCGGAGCGGGAGGCAAGTGGATGGCCTCCTCCGTCGCGGAGGAGGACATTACGAAGCTCTGGGAGGCCGGATACTTGGCCGCAGACATTGCGCACCGGCTCCTAGACGTAGGGCAGATCGTTTTGACTCCGCAACCCCACGAGAGGGTTGTGTTCCTTACCCACTTCGTCCCCAGACTGGGATTCCCCCTCCACCCATTCGTCCACGGGCTCATGTTTTACTATGGGTTAGATTTTCATGATCTGGCCCCTAATTTCATCCTCAACATCTCGGCGTTTATCGTCGTGTGCGAGGCCTTCCTCCGCATCAAGCTGCACTTTGGTCTGTGGCTGAAGATCTTCAACATGAAGCCGAAGATAGTGGTTGGCCAGCAAGCGGAGTGCGGTGGCGCTATGGTGGGCAAGATGCCCAACATCACCTGGCTCGAGGGCTCCTATGTGGAGACCATAAAGGGGTGGCATTCGGGGTGGTTCTACATCACCAAGCCGCGCGACGCCAACTGGGCGGCGGCCCCCGAATTCCGATCTGGCATCCCCATGCGGCTCACCTCCTGGAAGAAGAAAGGCTTAGCCTGGGGTGCACCCGCGGAGCTGACCGAACTCCAGAACTGCGTGAAAAATATGATAAGCAAGAAGATCAAGCTTGTCAATGTGGTCCAGGTCATGCTCTTTCGCTGGATCCTCCCGTGTCAAAGACGGGCATTCAACCTGTGGGAGTTCGATTCAGCCAAACACCGGACGCTGCGAGAGTTCTTCGACACGACGCACAAAGACATCTGGAAGGTGTTGTTCAAGGCTGCCGAAGTACCTCCTCCCACCACTAAGGACCGTGAACTCAGCGCAAAGCGCCACGCCAATTCGGTAAGAACTCTATATTTCACCTGATGTGCCTTTCCTTAGTATATTCGTGGGTGGAATCTAAGCCATCATACTGATTTAATAGGACTATGTGGCGCAAACGGAGCGGATCGACTGTCCAGCTCTGTTGCCTGAAGATCCAGCAACTGATCTCCTGATGGAGATGCTATTTCTGGCGCCCTATGAGGTGTCGGAGAAGAAGGCCAAGAAGAAGGCCATGGGGACCAGGAAAAGTCTCCGGCGCAAGGTGGTGTCGGACTCCTCGTTCGAAGACACCGAGGTGCACTCCTCCAACGACAATGAGGAGGAGGAAGAGGAAAACCCTCTCCCCCAAACCGAGGGGGAGAAAAAAAGGAAGGCCGCCCCTTCCGTGGAGGCCGAAGGGTCCAAGAAGGGAAGGACCCTCCCTCCGACCACTCCACCACAGCCGCCTACAGCAACGAGGAGTGGCTACCCAGGGACAAGCCCCTGGCGAAGTTGTAAGTATCCGGATACCATAATACTTCTGACACGTTTAGATTTATGGCTTCTTTATCATGTCAAAATGTATTTGTGCAGTCCGTCCAAAGCCCACATCAACTTATCCTCCTCGGATGGGTCCTTGAGTTCGTCGGAGATGAACAACTATTCGCTCTCGACGGCCTCCACTCCCCGGATGACACCGAGGTGTTATCTTAGAGGATACCGGGCCATGGAGAGATAGTTCTGGAGGCGCCCCAAGGCGAAACCCCTGATGCCGGGCTCATGGGGGGGAAGATCCCCATGGATTCTGATGAGGGGGGTCGCAGCAAGCTTGGCCCCCAGATAGATACTACGCCGGAACCTCCAGTGGTTTCTGATTCAGGCAGTCAACCCCTCGCCAAGGGGGGCGAGCGCCTGTGCCGATGACCTCTGTCCATCCAGAGGCATCGGATAACTTGGTGGAAGCGCTTCAGAGCGCTTCCCTTGATGAAGGACACCGTACTCTTATGAGTACGATGATTGTGAAGGTTCAGTCCACCAAAAGCGGATTGACCGAAGCCTGCGCCAGCCTCCTGACAGGCTTTGAGGTAAGTAAGTCAAATTATGAGAAAGTACCACAGTATAGAAGGTAGCCCCTGATGCTCTGTTTGGTGTTCATAAATAAAGGCCGAACAGAGGATCAAATATTATTCCTAGGAGTCTAATCATATTATGTCTATGTGAATGAGCAGGCGTCGCTGCTGGCCGCCGCTGCCGCCACTGCAGAGGTCTCCGGACTGAGGCAGAACCTAGGGCGGGCCAAAGAAGAGCTCGGCCTCGTGAAGAGGCAGCTCGAGGAGAACAAAGGTAAGTGATACCCCGTTTGCATGTTATATAAAGGAAAAAAATCGTTGATGCTAATAGAAGCATGATGAATTTTAATAGGGGCCACGACCGAAGTGGCGGCCCTTAAGAAGGCGCTGTCCGAGGTCGAAGGCAAAGCGGCCAGGGAGCACACCGAGCGCGAAAAACAAGAGGCTCGAGTTGATGAGGTCCAGCAAGAGCTCCAGGATTTCGTCAAAAAATTCGAATCCTTGGAGCATGATTCCAAGACGCAAGAGTTGAAGCTTGCGAAGGCCCGTCAGAGCGCGCAAGACGCCAAGGTAGAAGCCTAGAAGGCCCTCCAGGAAATTGATGCGGACAAGAAGATAACTGCGGGTAAGGCTTTCGTTATGCAAAGCAAGCATGTGAAGGAGACTTTCCTTTTACTTACCCGAATTTGGAGCTCTCCAGGAGCATTCGCAGATTTGCCACACAACATCTCTGATGCCGCAGAGTTCTACCTGGCTGAGGAAGGGAGCTCAACGGAGAAGCTGTTTTGGTCCCAGTATATTGGGGCCAAACATCCGATGCCCTTGAGTGACCAGCTGAAGCAACTGGTCGAACTTCACAAGGCGGCCGAACTAGCCATGAAGGACTTCATAGTCCAGCTGTGGCCTGGCGAGCCCTTGCCCAGCAGCTACTTCGTCCTTGTCAAGCGGATGGAATGCCTGTCCATGGCTTGAAGTCCTTAAGCGGTCCGTCTACATTGTGGGTGCACGTCGGGCCTTGGCCCATGCGAAAGTGCACTGGGGGAAGATGGACGCTGAGAAGCTGGTGACAGAGGGGCCGCTGAAGGGCAAGGAGCATCGCCACCCCGAACAGTACTATGATAATGTCATTAAGGGTGCCCGCCTTGTGGTGGATGAATGTACTAAGGATGTAATATTTGAATGAATGTACTCGTGTCATCCTGTAATATGAAAACCAGTTCATGTGTGCTATATGGCGCTTGTTAATTTAAAATATTACCTTCTGTACGACCGTTTATAAAATCTTGAGAGTTGGCCAGTCGTCGGCTTCTGCCCCCATGTAACTAGTACTGGGTGTTCGGGATAAATATAAACACTCTTTATCCAAATTTTTGGTCTTTTTAAGGAGGTGTTTAGCGCCGCGAACAAGGCAATCGGACTATACGGCTTTATTGCTCTCACTTGGCCATAGAAGTCTACAATTTTAAATTTTGGCGAAGCCCCTAGTATCTGGAAGGCCGGACTCGGGGCGCTATACATGCCTAAATCGGACGAGGCCGATTCCTCGCCTGAAGCTAAAAAAACATCTTTAGGGATTTGAGACCTCTCGAACAGCGACCAGCTCTCGCCTTATCATGACAGTCAGTTTTCGGCTTTCTCTACTGAGGTGCTCGTCCAGAAGAACCAGGACACAATCGCAGTAGTTCTCCCTGCGCTACCTTAGCCGATATAGCGGAACATAAGGTACCAAAACATAGTAGCCAGGCAAACCCAACTATTGACCCAAGACATGATTCGGAGCTGATGCATATAATGCTATAAGTTCGGGGCACCGCACTATCGAAAGTGTTCGGACTTTTCTTGTCGTGCTATGGGGTATATTGAAGCCCTTGGCGAGCCGGATGTACCAAGGTGTATGGGTGCAATAAATAAGCAGTAAAGAAAAGGCATAAATAAATGTAATAGTAAGCTGATGCTGTACATTATTTTTCCTTGTTATTCAATAGTACGTCAAAGCGTACGTATACAAGCAATGCAATAAGAGAAAATAGGACTGTTTGACACATCCTGACCAGGAGCGAGCTGTGTGCGAGCATGTAAAACAGGTATAACGATCGTTATCAGAGACCACCTAAGGATTCCCATGTACGCCAAAGCTTCTTGTCTTGTTGGTGTGTCCGTCGTGCTATGTGTTCGATGGTTGATCTATCGAAGAGCCTCCCGAAGATAGGGACCTGAAAGAAAAAGGGGTGCAAAGATGCGTGGGTCCTGGGGCGGTCGAACCGCATTGTGCACCGTGTTATACTCGTGCCTCCGCCTACCAATGGTATTTTAAGTGCATAACTGTGTACGCGCGGCACGAATTTTGCCGCTTGACTGGGACTAGGACGGAGGTCGAATTGCTAATCGATCTCTGGACGTGCCGGATGATCCTGTTGCGGGGTACTTCGGACTCGCTTGACGGTGTCCGGGTTCTTTATCGCCGAATTGGCTGTTTGCCTAAGAATACTGCTTTGTACTTCTGCCATGAGGGCCACAGTGTGCTCCTCTATACGGAGCGAGCGCTCTGTGTTTCCATTAACTGTTATAACCCCACGAGGTCCTAGCATTTTGAGCTGGAGGTATGCATAATGCAGTACCGCATTGAATCTGGCAAATGCGGTTCGTCCGAGCAATGCATGATAGCCGCTGCGGAAGGGGACGATGTCGAAGATTAACTCCTCGCTTCGGAAATTGTCTGGAGATCCGAAGACCACTTCCAGTGTGATTGAGCCCGTGCAACAGGCCTCCACACTGGGTATGACACCCTTGAAGGTGTTTTTTGTGGGCTTGATCCTTGAGGGGTCGATGCCCATTTTGCACACTGTATCCTGATAGAGCAGGTTCAGGCTGCTGCCACCGTCCATGAGGACTCGTGTGAGGTGGAATCCGTCGATGATGGGGTCAAGGACCAATGCGGCCGAACCGCCATGACGGATACTGGTAGGATGGTCCCTGCGATCAAAAGTGATCGGACAAGAGGACCATGGGTTGAACTTTGGGGCGACTGGCTCCATCGCATAGACATCCCTTAGCGCACGCTTTCGTTCCCGCTTGGGAATGTGGGTTGCATATATCATATTCACCGTTTTCACCTGGGGAGGGAATTTGTTTTGTCCTCCTGTGTTCGGCGGCCGGGGCTCCTCGTTGTGATCACTATGCAGCCCCTTTTCCTTGTTTTCGGCATTCAATTTGTCAGCCTGTTTAAACACCCGGCATTCCCTGTTGGTGTGGTTGGCTGGTTTATCGGGGGTGCCATGAATTTGACATGAGCGATCGAGTATGCGGTCCAAACTGGACGAGCCCAGACTGTTTCTTTTGAATGGATTTTTCCGCTGCTCGGATTTAAAGCCTCTGAATCCGGCATTAACTATCGTGTCTTTGGCGTTGTCGCCATTATTTCGACGCTTGTGTCTATTGCGTCGTGGCTTGCCGTTGCTGTCTCTGGCGTCTGAATCGCCGGAGTTTTTGGATGTGATTTTGCTACGGGCCAGCTAGCTGTCCTCTCCCGTGCAAAAGCGGGTCATGAGTGTCGTGAGGGATGCCTTGGATTTTGGCTTCTCTTGGCCGAGGTGTCGGGCAAGCCATTCGTCTCGGATGTTATGCTTGAAGGCTGCTAAGGCTTCGGTATCCGGACAGTCGACAATTTGGTTATTCTTAGTTAGGAATCGAGTCCAGAATTTCCTGGCTGACTCTCCGGTCTGTTGGGTTATGTGACTTTAAGTCATCAGCATCCGGTGGTCGCACATAAGTGCCCTAGAAGTTATCAAGGAATGCATCTTCCAGGTCCTCCCAACCGCCAATGGAGCTTGCTGGCAGGCTATTAAGCCAATGCCGAGCTGGTCCTTTGAGCTTAAGTGGTAGGTACTTTATGGCATGTAAGTCATCACCGCGAGCCATGTTAATGTGTAGGAGAAAATCTTCAATCCATACCGCGGGGTCTGTTGTGCCATCATATGATTCAATGTTTACGGGTTTAAACCCTTCTGGGAATTCATGATCCATAACTTCATCAGTGAAGCATAGGGGGTGTGCGGCGCCTCTATGCCGGGCTACATCCCGACATAGTTCAAATGAATCTGGTCTGTTGTATTCGGCCCGACCGGACTTTGGTTTATTGTATCCGGCGTGACGGTCATCATGACATCTTGTGGTGCGCCCCCGTGATCCATAGATCGATCTTGACTGTCCTGCTTTGTTTTCCAATACATCTTGCAGGTCCTTCGTGTAGCCCCGGGCCTTTAGTAAGATCGTTTGATTGGCGACGGGGTGCGGTCCGGACTTCGGGCTGGTACGCCACTTTGTCGCGGCCACGAGGTGGCCGGTCAGCCGCATCATGCGCTGGTAGCGTGGGCTTTAAAGCCTCCTCCTCGAGTTGAGGTAGCAACCTGCGCTTTGGGTATCTTTTGCTAGGGCGCTCGAGTCCGTATTCCTCAGCAACCAGGACCTCGGTCCATCTATCAGTTAGCAGATCTTGATCAGCTTGAAGCTATTGCTGCTTTTCCTTCAGCCTTTTTGCAGTGGCTATAAGTCGGCGCTTGAAGCGCTCCTGCTCGACGGGGTCCTCAGGCACGATGAATTCTTCGTCGCCAAGGCTTGTTTCGTCTTCGGAGAGAGGCATGTAATTATCATCCTCTGATTCTCCATCTGTCGCCTGTTCCTTAGGGCTAGCTTGCCCATATTCTTGCTCGGTCTGCTCGAAGCCTGGCTGGGCAGGATTGTTTTTGTCTTCAGCACCATCCGGATTGTTATCTCTTGTGCTGGTATCGCTATTTTTGCTATGGCGGGGCTTGGAGCGGCGCCTATGACGCCGGTGCTTAGATTGCTTCCCCAAGGGGTTATCACCCGTTGCCTCATTACCATTGATTTCTTTGGGGGTGTCCACCATATATATATATATATATATATATATATATATATATATATATATATATATATATCACATATGATGAGGTGGTTGTCCAGCGCCCTATAGGCGGTGGTTCCTGTTCTTCTCTTGCATCGTCGTCCATACCATCGATGTCTTCGGAGTTGAAGTCAAGCACGTCGGTTAAGTCATCGACAGTGGCTATTAAGTGGGTGGTGGGTGGGGAACGAAGTTCTTCGTCGTTCGCTTCCCACTCGAGCCGGACACAATTCGGCCAAGGATCTCCCGACAAGGAAAGAGACCTTAATGAATTTAACACATCACCCAAGGGCGAGTGCTGAAAAATATCCGCGGCGGTGAACCCCATGACCGGTGCCTAGTCAGATTCGATAGGCACGGACGTACGCGGTTCAGATCCTGTAGCCGGAGACGAGTCCGAGGGTCCGAAGACACCACCTTCACAGGAGGTGGGATCAGTGTTCGGCTCCAACGCCGATGAGTGTGCGGCCTTCGTGACAAGGTCCATCCACCCATCCTCGGAAGGCACGATCTGCTCCGGACTGATTCCCGGCGCCGCCGCAGGCGCGATCTCCCAAACACTGTCCGATGGCAGATCTAAGTCATGCTCGTCGTGACCATTCGACGCACCTGACATGGGCTCGAATCCGTCGAAGATCAAGTCTCCGCGGATGTCAGCAGTATAGTTCAAGCTTCCAAACCTGACCTGACGGCCAGAGGCATAGCTATCGATCTGCTCCAGATGGCCAAGCGAGTTGGCCCGCATTACAAAGCAGCCGAATACGAAGATCTATCCGGGAAGTAAAATCTCCCCCTGGACCGCGTCCTTGAAGATGATTGAAGGAGCCATCAAGACTTATCGCGACGGCACAGTGGAACTCTCAATGAAAGCACCAATGTCGGTGTCAAAACTGGCGGATCTCGGGTAGGGGGTCCCGCACTATGCGTCTAAGGCTAATGGTAACAGGAGACGGGGGGCATGATGTTTACCCAGGTTCGGGCCCTCTCGATGGAGGTAATACCCTACTTCCTGCTTGATTGATCTTGATGATATGAGTATTACAAGAGTTGATCTACCACGAGATCATAGAGGCTAAACCCTAGAAGCTAGCCTATGATTATGATTGTTGTTGTCCTACGGACTAAACCCTCCGGTTTATATAGACATCGGAGGGGGCTAGGGTTTCACAGAGTCGGTTACAGAGAAGGAGATCTACATATCCGAATTCCCAAGCTTGCCTTCCACGCAAAGGAGAGTCCCATCCGGAGACGGGACGAAGTCTTCAATCTTGTATCTTCATAGTCCAACAATCCGGCCAAAGTATATAGTCCGGCTGTCCGAGGACCCCTTAATCTAGGACTCCCTTAGCTAGGGTTACACAGAGTCGGTTACAGAGAAGGAGATCTACATATCCGAAATGCCAAGCTTGCCTTCCACGCAAAGGAGAGTCCCATCCGGACACGGGACGAAGTCTTCAATCTCGTATGTTCATAGTCCAACAGTCTGGCCAAAGTATATAGTCCGGCTGTCCGAGGACCCCTTAATCTCGGACTCCCTTAGTAGCCCCTGAACCAGGCTTCAATGACGATGAGTCTGGCACGCAGATTGTCTTCGGCATTACAAGGCGGGTTCCTTCTCCGAATACTCCATAGAAGATTTTGAACACAAGAATCGTGTCCGGCTCTATAAAACAAATTCCACGTGCAACCATAGAGAGCACAGTATTCCACAAATCTAATCTGCTGACAACTTTTCATAGCATGACATCACACCACGGCCCGGTCATTATTCGAACCGTTTATCACAACCAGCCACTACACGTGCTACGAGGCAATTTTATTGGCACGTCTTGTCGAAGCAGAGATCATGTTCCCCTTATCACGGGATTCTCATCAATACATGTGTGGGTAACCCAACCGCGCTTGTTCAATATGACTCCTCGATTTTAGGCAAGTCCCAAACGGTCACGCGGGGGACGCTTGATATTCGTCCTCTTTATAAGGGGGCCAAGGCCTGTCCTTTTCTTCCCACGCTCAATCCTTCCCCTCCCGCAACTCGAGTTCCAACACCCAAGACTCAAGATAAGTGCTTCGGACCTTCAACCATGTCTGGATCCAACCTTCAAGGCTGGTGGATGGCCTCCTCTGTCACAGAGGAGGACATGAAGAAGCTTAGAGAGGCCAGGTATCTCACCGCTGAAATCCCGCACAGGCTGCCTGCTCCAGGGCAGGTCATCCCCACTCCCGAACCCAACGAGAGTGTCGTATTTATTTCCCAATTCCTCCGAGGGTTAGGTTTTAGTCTTGATCCCTTTGTGAGAGGGCTCATGTTCTATTACGGGCTAGACTTCCACGATCTAGCTCTGGATTCCATCCTTCACATCCCGTCGTTTATCGTCGTGTGTGAAGCCTTCCTCCACATCACCCCCCACTTCGGCCTATGGCTCAAGACCTTCAATGTGAGGCCGAAGATGATTGACGGGCGCCACGTGGAGTGCAGAGGTGCTATAATAAGCAAAGGCGCCGATGCCCCATGGCTAAAGGGTTCCTTCACGAAAACTTCCGACATATGGCAACGGGAGTGGTTTTATATCACAGCTCCCCGAGGTACAAAGCGGGCGGCAACTCCAGCGTTCCGCTCGGGCCCTCCGCTTCAACTGGCATCATGGGTCAACAAGGGGCTGGACTGGGGGTCATTTAACGATGTGCCGACATTGCAAAGCCGCATCCGAGACCTCCTTAAGAGGGACGTCAGTCTTGTCAAGGTAATGCAAGTAATGTTGGTTCATCGGGTCCTGCCATGCCAATGTCGACCTCTCCGTATGTGGGAGTTCAACCCGGAAGGAGCACAAACCATTCAACAATTCTTCGGTGTGATGCTCAAAGAGATGTATGGATCATCTTCGGATCACAAATAAAGTGTTCGGACACCACCAAGCATGTGGGTCTCAACTGCAACCGTCCGGATACCCAAGTAAGTAATTCCACTACCGAACACGCCATCCTTTATGTTTGTTATAACATCAATCTGAAAAATTGCTCTCTGCCAGGACTGGATAAGGAAGGCGGAGAGGATTAGGTGTTCGGCCCCCCTTCCCGAAGGCTCACCGGATCCTTTATCGACCAGGATGCTTGAGCGCGCACCATATCAGGTGCCATCAGGAGAAGATGAGGGGAGGAATAGAGAAGCCATAGGTGGGCCTCATACTTCACACATCCAAATCGGGGAATAAGTGCCTCCGCGAAGGAGGATAATTGGGGAGGTGAATCTAAAATCCCCTCTCCTCACGGTAAGAAAAGGGCCGCCTCTGAAGACTTGGAAACGGAGGTTTCAAAACGAGGGAAGAAACCCTCGCCAGGGGGCCTGCCCTGCAGGGCGCCCCATCGCACAACACCATGAGGGGCCAGCCCTCAACCGAGCTGTAAGTAAAAAAGTACTTTGGTAAATATATCCCGTTTTATCTCTGGGAATAATAACCGAGACATATTTGTTGCAGTCCGTCTCGTAGCCCTTCTCCGCAGAGTTCGTCTTTGGGGGATCTTCTTCCGGAGATGATGGAGAGCGAAACGCCTCCTCCCGCCTCCCCGCCACATGGGGCGGACGATCCCGAGGTGTCGTCACAGAGGAATTCTCCTGATCTGCTGAGGCCAGAAGTTGACACTTCGGCTGCGCGAAGTCCAGAATATTCGGCTCCCAAGGGGAGCAACAGAAAGAGTCCGGGATTGTCCGGCACACAGCCGGACAGACTGATGGGTCTTCTGGAGCGAGCGGCCATCTCAGAGACGCATCGCGCCTTAATGGGTACGGTGGTTGAGAGGATTTCATCCGCCAAAAGCGGTTCGAATGAAGCTTTTATGAGTCTACTGAGAGGATTTGAGGTACGCAAAAAATAATATATTTATTTTTGACGGTACCGCACATGCTAGGTGTGCTCTATATAGATAGTAGCCCCTGAGACTCTGGTTGCTATCCAGGGGTGGCAAACCGAGGATCATAATCCCAGGTACTAATCGTGCTGCTTTTATGTGCAGGCGGCTGAGGGTCCGCCGGCTGACCAGACTGCTAATTTTGCTGAACTGAAGCGGCAGCTTGACGTGGCAGATGTTGACATCGCTCTTGTTAACAAGCGGCTTGACGAGGCCCAGGGTATGTATGTTCGGCTTGTCAGCAAATGTTAAGAGGAGCATGACGCTATTATCTATAATATGTTGTGACTGCAGATGGAGCTACTGCCGTAGAGACCCTTCGGACGGGGCTTGCCCGAGCCAAGGAACAAGCCCGAATAAGTGATGCGGCCGCCCTGAAGGCGGTCAAAGAATTGAGAGCCGAACAGGCTGCTCATCGCCAGAGAGAAGAAAGGATAGCCAAGATGGTTGTTGACCTGAAAGATGCCGCCGACCGCTATGAGCTCCTTGAAAAGGAAAGCCAAGCGAAAGCGGCTGACCTGAAGAAGGCCCTGGAGGCAGCCAAGGAAACCCGCTCTGAAATGAGAGGGATAAGGGAGGAGCTTCGTGAAGCCGGAGATATCACGGCTAGGAGGCCCTATTTGTTGCGGATGAAGTTCGGAGATCCAAAGTATGCCCCTCTGGACCAGTTGTGGAGTGCTGCAGACGCGTACGCGGACTTGGCAAATAGTGCTGTTGATGCGACTGAGTTTTACAAAGATCGGAAAGACCATAAGGTAGACAGGTTGTTCTGGTCGCAGTTCAGTGCCCCGACGCGTCCGCTGCCGTTGAATGAGAGAATGGCTGCATGGGCCAAGCTCCATAGATTGTCCGGGCATGCTATGAGGTCTGTCGTCGATCATCTTTGGCCGAGGGGGCCAAGGCCAGACAGTTATTTTGGAAGGGTGCAACAATTCCTTGGTGCTGTGTCGCATATCGACGTTGTGAAGAGGTCGGCGTGCATGGAGGGTGCGCGGATGGCTCTTGCCCGTGTTAATACATACTGGGCAGGGATGGAGTGTCACAGCCCTAGATCTTTGTTTGTAATTAGTTGCATCTTCATCTATGTCATCATGTTTAAATTTGATGAAAGTTGAAATGGGGATTGTTGAAACCCTAGCACTAAATGAAATCAACTAGGGCTTACTAAAATCTTTTCAATGAAACCAAAATGCCCTTCATAAATGTTCACCATCTTTGGTCCTGGCTAAACACTCTGCCAAAAATGGTTTCATATTTTTGGAGGCTATTCTGGATTTTTGAATTAATTCATAAGTATTTGAATTTGGACATTTAAATCTTATAATATTTTTTAAAAGTCCAAATAATCCTGAGAATACTTGGGGGCTATTGGAAATAATTCAAATAGTGCCCACACTTTTTGTCAGGATTTTATAAAATGAGTTAGTATTTTTACTAATTCAAAACATATCAATAAAATAGAAAACAGAAACAAATAAAAGAGGGAAGGCCACTGGGCCACTTACCTGGACCTACCTGGCCCAACTCCAGCTGGCGGCCCAGCCCATCAGGCAAAGCGGCTGTCTTCAACCTTTGCCAGTAGGCAGAGGCGTGTCGACGCGCGCGCGATCGCCGTGGCCAGCTCCCTGCCTGCTTCCTCCTTCCCCGGACCCATTCGAGCGCCACGGAGACGCCTAGCACCACGTTGCACCTCTCCCCTCTCTCTCTGGACCCCCTCCTCCTCCTCTGCTCTCCCTCCCTCTCGTCACCGAACGCACCTGAGAGCGCCGCTCGCCGTAGCCATGACCACTGGCCACCCCTCATCCCGTGACCGTGCCCAGCAGCTCCGCAATCGAGCACCACATCCCCAAGCCGAAGGAAACGAGCCGGAGGGCTTTGCTTTGTCGCCAACGTCCTCGTCTTTACCGCTGGCGCCCGGAGATCGTCTCCGTTGATTCGTCGGTTTCCGTCCGTCCCCGAGGCCGCTGACCTTCTCTACCGAATCCTTGTGAGCTCCTACACTTTTCTCCGTGCTCACCCCCTCTGTTTCCGCCCTCTAACCGCAGCCCGCCATGGCCGAGCACCCGCTGCCGCCGCCGCGAAGCTCGCCGTCGCTGGCCGCCCCGCCCGACCAACCCAAGCATGGAGTCGTGCTCCGGGTTTCTCCAGGAACCCGTAGCGCGCCTCAGGTCGCCCAATCGTGCACCGTGGCCCTCTCACCCGTGCAAGCCGCAACTGCGCCGCCGCGGAACTCGACGCCATCGACGTTCCCGGCCACCCTAGCATCGCCTAAGGCCACCAATCGACACGCCTCCTTGCTCCGGTTCCAACGCGCCCAGCCGCGCGAGCTCTCGTCGCCGGAGTTGGCCGGACGGGAAACGCCGCCGCGTCTTGGTTACGCCGGCGATTAGCCGCCGGTGATAGCAGCTGTTAGGGGATTATCACCCCACTAACTAAGCCCTATGCCACTGACAGTCGGCCCCACCGGCTTAGTTAAACCTCTAAGCAAATTAGTTAGATTTAACTTAATCTCGATGGACCCACGCGTCAGATTGACCCTGCCGACGTGGCGTTGACGAGCCCACTGTCACGACACTAACCAGCCCGATCAGCGACGGTGGACCCCACCGGTCGCTTTTGACTGGACCTGCTGTTGACCTCTTGAGGTCAAGATGACCTAATGCCGACGCAATAACTCATTTTCGGATTTATTTTTATACGGAAATTCGTAAAATACCACAAACTTCTAAAATTCATATAAATTCAATCGTAACTCAGAATGAAACAAATTATATATGAAAATGATCGAGAAGTCCATCTATCCATCTGTACCATTTTCATGCATGTTAGAACAACTTTTGTTCACTGTTTAGGTCAAATCAAATAATGGCATATGAATATCTACATATGGAGTTTGAATTTGAATCTTGTGTTCAAACCAACTCCATTTAACTTGCTACTAGTTGCATTAGCTCAAACCACATCATATTGCCATGTCATGATCATGCATCATATTGTGCATTGCATTGATTGTGTTCTTCCTTGTTTGTCGGTGTTTGTCCCCTCTCAGTAGATGACGTACCGACGATGAGTTCGATGACACCGATGAAGAGCTATATTATCTTCATAAGTGCCAGGCAAGCAAAACCCCCTTGTTCATTCCGATACAATCCCACTCTCTCGCTCCTGCTCTCTTTTACTGCATTAGGACAACAACGATTCATTGTTACTTGCTGCGGTAGTTGAACCCCTTTATCCTCTGCATGACCTGTCATTGCCACAGTAAATAGATGAAACCCACTAGCATGAGTAGGAGTTGTTTGAGCCTGTTGTGCCTACTCATTCATGCTTGTTTGTCATGCCTGCTATTGCTTAGAGTTGAGTCGGTCCGATTCATCGGGGATGAATTAGAGGTGTGTGAACATGTCCTCTTGTTGAGAGCTAAGTGTGTGAACACGATTTGGTAAAGGTAGCGGTGAGAGGCCATGTAGGAGTACATGGTGGGTTGTCTCATTGCAGCCGTCCTCAGGAACTGAGTTCTGTGTTTGTGATCCATGAACAGTTACTACCACGCATTGGAATGCTTAAGTGCCCCTCTCGACTTATTAACCAACTCGATCTCTGTCCAGGAGTTGCAACTAGTTCCTGGTGTTTGTAGGTAGTGTTAGTAGTCTACCAAGTGGTACCCAGTACAGGTGGTCTTGGGACAGACTAGGCACCGTGGCACGGTGTACCAAGCGTAGATCCACCCGTCGAGGTGGGCTTGGGAACCCTGCTCACATCGTTTGGGGCCATGAGCAACACCCCGGCCGGATCTCCTTGTGGATGGAACCCGAATAGGCGATAAACCTGGACGAGAGACTTGTGTGGTTAGTCAGGTCGTGGCCGACTCCCTCGCCCGGCTTCTGCTTGAAGGTTGCTGAGGTACATGACGTGTACAGGGCGATAAGTGGCGAGAGCGTGTGTGAAGAAGTACACCCCTGCAGGGTTATCACTATCTATTCGAATAGCCGGATTCCTCGGATATGGAAACTTGACCCCTTGTACAGTTCATAGACAAGTGAAAGTGGATAATCTAAAATGCGCAAGATAAGTGTGAGTGCTATGGATGGCGTTCTCGTAGGGAGACGGGAGCAGATCCATAGAGGTGTATTGATATGGTGAATATGTGGACTCGTGTGCGCCACCTCAAAAGAGTTACTTGCAGTCGTAGTTCAGGATAGCCACCGAGTCAAAGCTGGCTTGCTGTAGTTAAACTCCACCATCCCCTTTGTTGATAATGATGCATATGTAGTTAGTTCTGATGTAAGTCTTGCTGGGTACATTTGTACTCACGTTTGCCTATTTTATGTTTTTGCAGAGACTTCCGTATCACTAGTAGTTCCGCGTGGACTTCGACGTTTAGCTTGTTACCTCAGCTACGATCTTGTGCCTCGGCAGGATCTGGTAGATAGTCAGGCTTCTCAGCCTTTTTCATTTATAGTTGTCTGTACTCAGACAAGTTAAGCTTCCACTTGTGCTTTGACTTGTGTGCTCTGAATGCTGGGTCATGAGACCCATGTTTGTAATATCTCGCTCCTCGGAGCCTATTGAATAAATACTTGAGTCGTAGAGTCATGTTGTGATGCCATGTTGTATTTGCACATATCAAGCATATTGTGTGTATGTTATTGAAATGCTTGGTATGTGTGGGATCTGACTATCTAGTTGTTTATCTTTAGTAGCCTTTCTTACCGGGAAATGTCTCCTAGTGTTTCCACTAAGCCATGGTAGCTTGCTACTGCTCCGGAACACTTAGGCTGGCGGCATGTGTCCTTCTTCGTTCTCGTGGTACGTCCTTCGGGAAATGTCACACGATGGATACCGAGTCTGTTAGCCGCTTCTGACCGGTTCACGGAGTCCTGCTAGCCAGTGCTACAGCCTGGATTCACTTTCGTGATGACCGACACGTTCGATCTTTGGGTCATGGATGCCTGTCCCTGTAAGTTTGTGCCACTTTTGGTTTACGACTAGCCATGTCAGCCCGGGCTCCTTATCATATGGATGCTAGCGACACCATCATATACGTGTGCCAAAAGGCGCAAACGGTCCCGGGCAAAGGTAAGGCGACCCCATGGGGATACCGTGCGTGAGGCCGCAAAGTGATATGAGGTGTTACATGCTAGATCGATGTGACATTGAGTCGGGGTCCGGACAGCTTTGGTATCAGAGTTTGACTGCCTGTAGGATTACCAAGCCAAACTGGTCGAAGTTGAGTCTAGAAATGCTTTAGTTATATGTAGGGAAATTGATTGTGGGATGGAACGTAAGGCTCTTTTTACTTCTTTACCTTATACCCTTCTAATCTGAGTCATCTTTTCTTTCCTACGGGGTTAAGGAACTAGGCCTTCTCTTCTTTCTATTAGGATCACGTGTTACTAATCCGTAGACCTATAGGATTGATGGTTCTAAGCTTCAGTTCAGTTCCTATTACTTCCATATGTTAACTATTGATCTCGAAACCTTGATATTGTGGTGATCGAGTGGTTATGCCACCATTTTTGTAGCATGTCTTAATTCTTTTGAGCATTTACAGCCGTTATGTTGTCCGAGTCATCCCAGGTTTCTAAACAGTCTGATGCATTTGCAAATCCCTTCCTTCCGTGTCTGATGTCCTTTTAGGCCAGGTTAATCACACGAATTGCTGAGTTGAGGTACTCTATTGCCTCGACATATATGTTGGAGTTATTATTATGACCCTAGGTGTCTAGAGTATCACCTAGTAATTTAGCCATGTTTTGTGTTCCCAGTGTGATGATTCTGGCCATTATTCTCGAAATCATCCCGTGATGCCATTTAGCTAGTAGGTATTCTAGTCCTGGGTTTTGAACCCGAGATTCACCCTACTTACTTCATGTTGATAGTGTTTGATAGTTCCTTTAGGTTATTAGTAACCTTGCGATAGTTCTCGAGGTTCGTGGTATATCGTTCTTCCAAATACCATGAACTGCTTATGGCAGAAGTTCCTCGCTGATCAAAAGATCACAATGAGAGTGCTCCTGATGAGTTCTCGATTCTATGCTGTGACTCTGCTAGTTCTACCTTCTCCGCATGGGTTATCCGGAAGAAATATGCTGAATTTGTTCGGCATACTAATCCATGCATCCACAACTCAGAAAAACATATGTTCCTTTGAGTTGTCCCTCTTTAGTTGTTTTCTGGCCCTCGTCTATCAATTGATAGTCAGGAGTAGTTATGCATTCGTGTTCATCGATGCCACTACTTTTGTGGTCCATCAAGCCATTCTATTCCGGAATGACTAGGAGAAACAAACTCCAGTACCTCATCCATATCCAGGATTGGGTCAAAGCAGTTGTGTTCCACAGATCAAATACTAATCCAGTTTTAGTTCTGTTCTACCCTGAAGTATTACCCTCTTTATGTCAAGAAAGTAATAGGAATTACACATCATCCTATGAATTCTTGGTGCAGTGATACTTCTCGCCATCATTATTCATTCCTCGGTCCCCGTGTTGTTGAACCGGAATGCCGACAAGTGAATCGTGGTGTGTGAAATCAATACTCCTAGCAACTCCGTTGCTTGGTAGTTAAATGGACAATAACCTCATCCTTAGTGAGTTGATTATTGAATCATCACCCTAAGGCTAATCGTGCTACCTAGTCCTTACCTCCGGTGCACTCTCCGATCAATGAGTTAGGATTGAGTCAATCCCTTACTCTTGTGATCACGTCATCTTGCCCTGAAATGCAAGATTGATCTCGAGCTTAGTAACATATCGGTGGTTTGTGATTTTCTGAATATCTTCTCGGAAGTATTACCAGGTTGTCACCTGACCGCTATGTTGAGTTCGTGATCAAGATGGTTACTTGTAAACCACCCTTCTCCAAGAATCTGTGTGGGATACCCCTGAGCTAGTTGGTCAAGCTAAACAACAACTTGGAGAGTTGAAAGATAAAATCTTGTCCGACTTAGTTCATTTTAAGGGATATCCTTGTGTGTGTGTTGAAGAGAGATGATATCTTCATCGATTTTTCCTCGTGATCGGTTGTTGAATCTATTGTCTTGTCCAAACCTTGATTTGAGTGTGGGTTATCCTTAAATCAAATCAGAACCAACGATATTCATAATGTTGTCTTACTCGTGGTTGATTCCTCGAGCATACACCATTACATCTTTTGGTCTGACCAATACTATCACATTGTTCACATAGTGGTGGAAGTCCAGTGATATGGAAATTTCGATGAGTTGCTGTTGAGCCCATCAGTAGCATCTTGTCTCCCCCATGATTCATGTTAAACATTAAGCTAGTGTTGGAAACTTTGTAAACAATGCCTTCATGTTCCGTTCATGAAGCATATGTTTGGATGAAAGTAGCGACTTCCCCTGATTCACGTGCATTTGGTGCAAGTTGCCACCGTGAGTTAGAGAAAGATTGTTTTTGTTTTCTCTGGTACCATCCCAAGTCAGTTATGCATGTGCGAATGTATTCTATGGTTTGGTAGATTAATTACCTCCACTCCATATGTATCCCCTAGCACCCCAAGCCACTAATTGATTTGTTCAAGGAAAAGGAGTTAAATGCGAATACTAGTTCATGCACAAGACTTCGATATCCTTGTTGATGGTTCCCCACCTGAACTCGGTAGTGTTTTATTATAAGACTACTATGTGGTCATGCTTGTCTGGGACAACGTGTTCACATGTTTGTAGCAGAACCAGCTCATGTTTTGGAGCTTGCTATCGTAGTTCATTTCCCGAGAATCTCGCAACGTCATCTCGTCGATTTGTGTTGCAAACTTTCATTTTTCTTTCTAGACTCGATGAGTCTGGATTATCCTGACACCAACCAGATCTGAATCTCAGGCAGATATGATGGTTGGAACATTTCCCAAGAACTATAATATTGGTCTCTCTGTAATCCGGTAAAGTGGTTGTCGTGGCCAACACACCCAGCCGGAAGACCTATTATTGTAGTATCTTGATTGAGGAAGTTGGCCACCTCCCCATAAGGATTTCGTAGGGTTTTACTCCAATAAGTTACTCCTTATGGATTCTTGAGCTCCCGAAGTCCGACCATTTACTTGATGTTCTAGTTATCAAACCATATCTATAAATGGGTTGTGCTAGCACATCAAGGAGAACATTAGAAGCGGAGTGCTAAATGTCTCTCGGTCGATCATCCGGATTTTGATCCCTTGGCCTCGCTAAGGTGAAATTTGAGAAGGTGTTATCTTCCTTTGCATCTGCATCATCCACCACTATTCATCATGGTAGTAAGATGTGTTGCCAGGATCCTTGACACGGATGTTGGTAAAACCTTGATGAATAGGGAAATGCTCAAGTTCCTGAGAGCTCGCGCAAGCAAAATCATCCCTTACGTTGTCTTCAACAAGGTAGTCCACATCATCCATCCTAGTCCGAATATGTCATTCCTTTGAACACCTTCCAATGATCGATTGTGATTTGCCTTAGGCTGGTATAAAGAATCTCAATGATCTCTATGTCAAAAGTAATTCTTTTTGCCACTTAAGGGAATATTTCTGCGGGTCACCTTCCATAAGATGTCTCGTTATGGTATCATGGCAACTCAACTCCTCGTTACATGGACATCCGTTCACCACCCTCTTAAGGCGGGATTGTTGTCTACCTAGTGAACCCTCTCCATCTGTTCCACTCCATCTCTCTAGATGTATGCTTCGTGTCACAGCCCGAGAGATGTTCAATATCTCATTCCGCGAGCTGATCGTCGGTTGTTCGCTCTTCGAGAAGATCGATCCTTCTAGAGTTTTCCCTTTCCTCTCGTTGTCCTGATTGTTGAAGTTCTCGAAGCATGACATCGAGACAAAGATCGTGATTGAATCAATGTGCTTATGAAGTGCAACTTGGATCGCGAAGACCGTGTTAGCTTGTGCCCCTCTGTCTTCTTACCTCACGTCTTGAATCTCGGGACGAGATTTTTGTTTAGTGGGGGTGAGTTGTCACAGCCCTAGATCTTTGTTTGTAATTAGTTGCATCTTCATCTATGTCATCATGTTTAAATTTGATGAAAGTTGAAATGGGGATTGTTGAAACCCTAGCACTAAATGAATTCAACTAGGGCTTACTAAAATCTTTTCAATGAAACCAAAATGCCCTTCATAAATGTTCACCATCTTTGGTCCTGGCTAAACCCTCTGCCAAAAATGGTTTCATATTTTTGGAGGCTATTCTGGATTTTGAATTAATTCATAAGTATTTGAATTTGGACATTTAAATCTTATAATATTTTTAAAAGTCCAAATAATCACGAGAATACTTGGGGCTATTGGAAATAATTCAAATAGTGCCCACACTTTTTGTCGATTTTATAAAATGAGTTAGTATTTTTACTAATTCAAAACATATCGATAAAATAAAAAGAAACAAATAAAGAGGGAAGGCCTTTGGGCCACTTACAGACCTACAGCCCAACTCGGTGGCGGCCCAAAGACATCGTGCAAAGCGGCTGTCTTCAACCTCTGCCAGTAGGCAGAGGCGTGTCGACGCACGCGCGATCGCCGGGGCCAGCTCCCTGCCTGCTTCCTCCTTCCCCGGACCCATTCGAGCGCCACGGAGACGCCTAGCACTACGTTGCACCTCTCCCCTCTCTCTCTCTCTGGACCCCCTCCTCCTCCTCTGTTCTCCCTCCCTCTCGTCACCGAACGCACCTGAGAGCGCCGCTCGCCGAAGCCATGACCACCGGCCACCCCTCGTCCCGTGACCGTGCCCAGCAGCTCCGCAATCGAGCACCACATCCCCAAGCCGAAGGAAACGAGCCGGAGGGCTTTGCTTCGTCGCCAACGTCCTCGTCTTCACCGCTGGCGCCCGGAGATCGTCTCCATCGATTCGTCGGTTTCCGTCCGTCCCCGAGGCCGCTGACCTTCTCTACCGAATCCTTGTGAGCTCCTACACTTTTCTCCGTGCTCACCCCCTCTGTTTCCGCCCTCTAACCGCAGCCCGCCATGGCCAAGCACCCGCTTCCGCCGCCGCAAAGCTCGCCGTCGCTAGCCGCCCCGCCCGACCAACCCAAGCATGGAGTCGTGCTCCGGGTTTCTCCAGGAACCCGTAGCGCGCCTCAGGTCGCCCAATCGTGCACCGTGGCCCTTTCACCCGTGCAAGCCGCAACTGCGCCGCCGCGGAACTCGACGCCATCGACGTTCCCGGCCACCCTAGCATTGCCTGAGGCCACCAATCGACGCGCCTCCTTGCTCTGGTTCCAACGCGCCCAGCCGCGCGAGCTCTCGTCGCCGTAGTTGGCCGGACGGGCAACGCCGCCGCGTCCTGGTTACGCCGGCGATTAGCCGCCGGTGATAGCAGCTGTTAGGGGATTATCACCCCACTAACTAAGCCCTATGCCACTGACAGTCGGCCCCACCGGCTTAGTTAAACCTCTAAGCAAATTAGTTAGATTTAACTTAATCCCGATGGACCCACGCGTCAGATTGACCCTGCTGACGTGGCCGTTGACCAGGCCCACTGTCAGGACACTAACCAGCCCGATCAGCGACCGATGGACCCCACCGGTCAGTTTGACTCGACTCGACTGTTGACCTGCTGAGGTCAGCATGACCTAATGCTGACGCAATAACTCATTTTCTGGATTTATTTTTATACAGGAAATTCCAGAAAATACCACAAACTTCTAAAATTCATATAAATTCAATCGTAACTCAGAATGAAACAAATTATATATGAAAAATGATCAGAAAAGTCCAGTCTATCCATCTGTACCATTTTCATGCATGTTAGAACAACTTTTGTTCACTGTTTAGGTCAAATCAAATAATGGCATATGAATATCTACATATGGAGTTTGAATTTGAATCTTGTGTTCAAACCAACTCCATTTAACTTGCTGCTAGTTGCATTAGCTCAAACCACATCATATTGCCATGTCATGATCATGCATCATATTGTGCATTGCATTGATTGTGTTCTTCCTTGTTTGTCGGTGTTTGTCCCCCCTCAGTAGATGACGTACCGACGATGAGTTCGATGACACCGATGAAGAGCTATATTATCTTTAGAAGTGCCAGGCAAGCAAAACCCCCTTGTTCATTCCGATACAATCCCACTCTCTCGCTCCTGCTCTCTTTTACTGCATTAGGACAACAACGATTCATTGTTACTTGCTGCGGTAGTTGAACCCCTTTATCCTCTGCATGACCTGTCATTGCCACAGTAAATAGATGAAACCCACTAGCATGAGTAGGAGTTGTTTGAGCCCTGTTGTGCCTACTCATTCATGCTTGTTTGTCATGCCTGCTATTGCTTAGAGTTGAGTCAGGTCTGATTCATCGGGGATGAATTAGAGGTGTGTGAACATGTCCTACTGTTGAGAGCTAAGTGTGTGAACACGATTTGGTAAAGGTAGCGGTGAGAGGCCATGTAGGAGTACATGGTGGGTTGTCTCATTGCAGCCGTCCTCAGGAACTGAGTTCTGTGTTTGTGATCCATGAACAGTTACTACCACGCATTGGAATGCTTAAGTGCCCCTCTCGACTTATTAACCAACTCGATCTCTGTCTAGGAGTTGCAACTAGTTCCTGGTGTTTGTAGGTAGTGTTAGTAGTCTACCAAGTGGTACCCAGTACAGGTGGTCTTGGGACAGACTAGGCACCATGGCACGGTGTACCAAGCGTAGATCCACCCGTCGAGGTGGGCTTGGGAACCCTGCTCACATCGTTTGGGGCCATGAGCAACACCCCGGCCGGATCTCCTTGTGGATGGAACCCGAATAGGCGATAAACCTGGACGAGAGACTTGTGTGGTTAGTCAGGTCGTGGCCGACTCCCTCGCCCGGCTTCTGCTTGAAGGTTGCTGAGGTACATAGCGTGTCTGAGGCGATAAGTGGCGAGGCGTGTGTGAAGAAGTACACCCCTGCAGGGTTATCACTATCTATTCGAATAGCCGGATTCCTTGGATATGGAAACTTGACCCCTTGTACAGTTCATAGACAAGTGAAAGTGGATAATCTAAAATGCGCAAGATAAGTGTGAGTGCTATGGATGGCGTTCTCGTAGGGAGACGGGAGCAGATCCATAGTGGTGTATTGATATGGTGAATATGTGGACTCGTGTGCGCCACCTCAAAAGAGTTACTTGCAGTCGTAGTTCAGGATAGCCACCGAGTCAAAGCTGGCTTGCTGTAGTTAAACTCCACCATCCCCTTTGTTGATAATGATGCATATGTAGTTAGTTGTGATGTAAGTCTTGTTGGGTACATTTGTACTCACGTTTACCTATTTTATGTTTTTGCAGAGACTTCCGTCTCACTAGTAGTTCCGGCCGCGTGGACTTCGACGTTTAGCTTGTTACCTCAGCTACGATCTTGTGCCTCGGCAGGATCTGGTAGATAGTCAGGCTTCTCAGCCTTTTTTATTTATAGTTGTCTGTACTCAGACAAGTTAAGCTTCCGCTTGTGCTTTGACTTGTATGCTCTGAATGCTGGGTCATGAGACCCATGTTTGTAATATCTCCGCTCCTCGGAGCCTATTGAATAAAAACTTGAGTCGTAGAGTCATGTTGTGATGCCATGTTGTATTTGCACATATCGAGCATATTGTGTGTATGTTATTGAAATGCTTGGTATGTGTGGGATCTGACTATCTAGTTGTTTATCTTTAGTAGCCTTTCTTACCGGGAAATGTCTCCTAGTGTTTCCACTAAGCCATGGTAGCTTACTACTGCTCCGGAACACTTAGGCTGGCCGACATGTGTCCTTCTTCGTTCCTGTGTCTGTCCCTTCGGGGAATTGTCACGCGATGGATACCGGAGTCTGTTAGCCGCTACAGCCAGTTCACGAGTCTGCTAGCCAGTGCTACAGCCTGGATTCACTCGTGATGACCGACACGTTCGATCTTTGGGTCATGGATGCTGTCCTGTAAGTTTGTGCCACTTTTGGTTTACGACTAGCCATGTCAGCCCGGGCTCCTTATCATATGGATGCTAGCGACACCATCATATACGTGTGCCAAAAGGCACAAACGGTCCCGGGCAAAGGTAAGGCGACACCCGTGGGGATACCGTGCGTGAGGCCGCAAAGTGATATGAGGTGTTACATGCTAGATCGATGTGACATTGAGTCGGGGTCCTGACATGGAGGCCACCGCTATTGCAAACGGGGTCCGACGGGAGGCCAGGACCCGGCCGAGCACTATTTTGAAGAAGTCCTAGAAGGTGTCCGTTTAATAGAGGCTCAGTGCTTGAAGAGTGCCATGTTCGAGTGACATGTATCTGAATTGTAAAGACAATGCTATTTTGATTATAAAGGCTGTGTTTATACTTTTGCCTGAAAGTATTATAGTGCCTCTTGTGCGGCCGTTTATGTATGTATGTATATAACCTGAAAGTTTGTAGTCGTCGGCTTCAGCCCCCACGCATATAATGTGGGGGTGGGAAAAACGCGTAATCACACTTGATCCAATGTCTTGGTCCATTAAGGAGGTGGTAGCGCAGCGAACCAGGCAATTGTACTATATAGCTTTAACACTTTCACTTAGCCATAGGAGTTTGACGGTGGGGCTACTATATAGCCCCTGGTACTTCCGCGTTCATCCGAATGTGGTGCGTGTACGTACATGACCGGGAAACCAGTCCTTCGTTAATGCAGAGGAATCACGAAGATTCCGCTGAGTCATCGAGTGGTTGACCAGTCTCGCGCTATATCATGACAGTCAGTTTTCGGCTTTCTCTACTGAGGTGCTCACCTAGATGAACCAGGGCACAATCACAGTAGTTCTCCCGGTGCCCCCTTAGCCGATAGAGCGGAACGTAAGGTAGCAAAACACGGGAGCCGGGCAAACCCAACATTGGACCAAAGACATGATTCGGAGCTGATGCATATAAGGCCAAACTCGTGACGCCGAACACTCCCTAAGGTATTCGGACTTTATGACATATAATGGGTTGAGTAACGCCCTTGACAATGAGCCCTGTGTTTCCAGGTACATGCATTAGTCTGGTGTGACAAAATGTCAAGAACGCTAGTATCCCTCACAGTTGTGTTAAGTGACCAGAGGGTATGAAGCAACAAGAGACATTACAAAAGGTTTACGCAGGGTCTTAATCTAAAAAGAAACCTTTGAGCGGGGCCCTGCTGCACGTCTGCGCCTTTATCTCTGTTGTGCCGTATCCTGGAAGGGTGTAGCACGATGATCATCTGTAAAAAAGGAAAAAACCAGGTGAAAGACTTCATGCGAAGAGTTGGTTAATCTGAACGAACCATGAGGATGCAATCTGTTATTGTAGTAATGGGGTCAAGCCAAACTATGGGCTTCTTTTTTTTGCGAGCAGCCCCTAGCACCACCTATGGGGGTATATCAATCAACCCAAGCTCAGGTTTATCTAGGCTGTTACATCTGGTGGAGCGCCGGACTCGTCTAACCGTGTCCGTGGTCTTGACGACCGACCGTTTATTCTGGTTGGAGGGGCCGTTCAGTGTTCGGCTGCTAGAGCCGCCACATATTCTTCCGCACGTAAGGAACATTGTGTATTTCCGCTAACTATGATGACGCCACATGGACCGGGCATCTTATTTAAGATAGGCGTAGTGCGGTACTGCATTAAAACGAGTGAAGGCCGTTCTCCCGAGTAGTGCATGATAGCCGCTTTGAAATGGAGCGATGTCGAAGATTAGTTCTTCGCTTCTGAAGTTGTCGGAAGAACCGAATACCACCCCTAGTACTAGAGAGCCCGTGCAGCGGGCCTCGACGCCTGGTATCACTCCTTTAAAGGTAGTATTGCTTTGGTTGATTCTTGATGGGTCTATCCCCATTTTGCAGACAGTGTCCTGATATCAGGTTAAGACTACTGCCGCTGTCCATAAGGACTCGGGTGAGATGGTATCCATCAATTATTGGGTCAATCACCAAGGCAGCCGATCCTCCGTGCCGGATACTAGCCAGATGATCCCTACGATCAAAAGTGATCGAGCAGGCTGACCAGGGATTGAATTTGGGGGCGACGGGCTCTACAGCGTATAGGTCTCAGAGTGCGCATTTGCGCCTTCTCTTTGGAATGTGAGTTGCTTAAATCATATTCACTGTTTTGAATTCTGGTGGGAATTTTTTCTGTCCCCCAGTGTTCGGCTGGCGAGGCTCATCCTCGTCGTCACTTGGTGTCTCCCTCCCCTTGTGTTCGGCATTTAGCTTGTCGGCCTACTTGAAAACCCAGCACTCTCTGTGGGTGTGATTTGCAGGTTTTTCGGGGGTGCCATGAATCTGACATAATTTGTCTAGAATCTTGTTTAGGCTGGACGGTCCATCTCTGCTGCCTTTAAATGGCTTCTTTCGTTGACTGGGTCGAGAGCCCCTGAATTCGGCATTGACCGTCATGTTATCTGCGTTGTTTTCATTGTTTTGACACTTGTTTTTATTGCGTCGCGGCTTCCCGTTGCCATCCCTGACTTCGGATGTGCCTGGGTCGCTGGTGCCACTACGGGCCAGCCAACTGTCCTTGCCCACGCAAAAGTGGGTCATAAGGCTTGTTAAGGCTGCCATTGTCCTCGGCTTTTCCTAGCCGAGGTGTCTGGCAAGCTATTCGTCCCGGGCACTGTGCTTGAAGGCCGCTAAGGCTTCGGCATCCGGGCAGTTGACGATTTGATTCTTCTTAGTAAGAAATATGTTCCAAAGTTTACGGGCTGACTCTCCGGGCTGTTGAATTATGTGACTTAAGTTGTCTGCATCCGGAGGTCGGATATAGGTCCCTTGAAAATTGGCCCTAAGAGCATCCTCATGTTCTTCCCAACTTCCAATTGAGTTTTCAGGGAGGCTTTTCAACCAGTGCCGAGCTGGTCCTTTCAACTTGAGGGGTAGGTATTTAATGGCGTGGAGATCATCTCCGCGGGCCATATGGACGTGAAGGATAAACTCCTCAATCCAGACCCCAGGGTCTGTCCTTCCGTCGTATGCCTCTATATTCACGGGTTTAAATCCTTCTGGAAAGTCATGGTCCAGCACCTCATCGCCGAAGCACAGGGGGTGTGCGGCACCCCAGTATTTGGACGTGTCATGGTATGCTATCGATGGTTGTTGTGTTCGGTGTTGATTCCTAGCTGGTATTCGATAATTATGCTCATTTTGGTAGCCCTGATCCTGTGCCGAAGCGCGCTTCCTAGATCCATAGATGGACCTGGCCATACCGGATTTTTTGTCCAGGAGCTCATGGAAATCGTGTGCTGACTTGTGTGTGGCATCATTAGCCGTTCTGTCGCGGCCACGGGGTGGTCGGTCCGGCTGATCGGCCGTTTTATTTTTCGGCTGAATGGGCTCTGTGGCCTCATCGTCGAATTCGGGCAGCAGCTTGCGCTTTGGATAGCTCTTTGTGTGGCGATCGCCATCGTATTTTTCTTCAGTGTCAAGCACCTTGTTCCATCTGCGGCGTATCCTGCGCGGCCTTAAGCCTTTGCTTTTGCTTCTTCAAGCTCCTCGCGGTGGCAATAAGCCTTCTGTGGAGGTTCTCTTGTTCCAAGTGTTTTTCTGGGATGATGAGTGCATCATCGTCCGGGCTGTTCTCCTCTCCGGAGACAGGTTGATGAGTTTTACCCTCGGGATCAGCATCATCTGACGTCGGCTTTGGACTATGTTCAGCGTCCCCAGGCTCATCCTGCTCCGTCGCTGGGTCCATGGGGTCGTCGTTTCCTTTGGAGTCGACTGGGGTATTATTCCTTCTTGCGTTGTTGTCGTTGTTTTTACTGTGGCGGGATTTAGAGCGACGCCCACGGCGTCGCTTTGGTGGCTTATCGAGGGGATTATCCCTTGTTGCATCATCGTCGTCGCCTTCTTTTGGCGTGTCCACCATATATATATCATATGATGAGGTGGCTGTCTAGTGCCCTATAGGCGGTGGTTCCTGTTCTTCTCCTACATCGTCGCCCATACCGTCGATGTCTTCGGAGTTGAAGTCAAGCACGTCGGTTAAGTCATCGATAGTGGCTATTCAGTGGGTGGTGGGTGGGGAACGAATTTCTTCGTCGCCCGCTTCCCACTCGAGCCGGACATAGTTTGGCCAAGAGTCTCTTGATAAGGAGAGAGACCTTAATGAATTTAGCACGTCACCCAGGGGCGAGTGTTGAAAGATATCCGCGAAGGTGAAATCCATGACCGGTGCCCAATCAGATTCGATAGGCACGGACGTACGCGGTTCGGATCCTGTAGCCGGAGACGAGTCCGAGGGTCCGATGATACCGGCCTCATAGGATGCAATCAGTGTTTGGCTCCAAGGCCGAGAAGTGTGCGGATTCCGTGGCGGGGTCCATCCACCCGTCCTCGGATGGCACGATCTGCTCCGGATTCCCGGGGCCGCCGCAGGCGCGATCTCCCAAACACTATCTGATGGCAGATCTAAGTCATGCTCGTCGTGACTGTTTGGCGCACCAGACATGGGTTCGAATCCGTCGAAGATCAAGTCTCCGCGGATGTCGGAAGTATAGTTCAAGCTTCCAAACCTGACCTGATGGCCAGGGGCGTAGCTATCGATTTGCTCGGATGGCTGCGAATTGGCCCTTGATCTGGCCGTCGAATACAAAGATCTGTCCAGGAAGGAAAACCTCCCCCTGGACCGCGTCATTGAAGATGATTGATGGAGCCATCAAGCCTTATCACGATGGCACAGTGGAACTCTCAATGAAAGCACCAATGTCAGTGTCAAAACCGGCGGATCTCGGGTAGGGGGTAAAGAACTGTGCATCTAAGGCTAATGGTAACAGGAGGCGAGGGACACGATGTTTTTACCCAGGTTCGGGCCCTCTTGATGGAGGTAATACCCTACTTCCTGCTTTATTGATCTTGATGATATGAGTATTACAAGAGTTGATCTACCACGAGATCGTAAAGGCTACACCGTAGAAGCTAGCCTATGATTATGATTGTCCTTGTCCTACAGACTAAGCCCTCCGGTTTATATAGACACCGGAGGGGGCTAGGGTTACACAGAGTCGGTTACAGACAAGGAGATCTACATATCCGAATTGCCAAGCTTGCCTTCCACGCAAAGGAGAGTCCCATCCGGACACGGGACAAAGTCTTCAATCTTGTATCTTCATAGTCCAACAGTCCGGCCAAAGTATATAGTCCGGCTGTCCGAGGACCCCTTAATCCCACACTCCCTCAGCTGCCGCCGGCCTCGGCGACCCTCGTTGCCCCCGCCATGCCGCAGCTGCCAACCGCGGGGAACCCCGACGCCTCCACCATGCAGCATTCGCAACAGCTGCAGCCGTTGCAACCGGCGACCGCGGCCCCGGGCATCCCGACGACGTCCCTAGGCGTGCCCATCCACGAGGTCCGGTTCCCCCCATTGTCGTCTCTGTTGCCGGCCTAGCTCATCGGGTCCCTCGAGCCGGTCTACACGACGGCCTCAGGCGGGCCGCACGTGCCGCCCCCGCAAGTGACACACCCGGCCATGAAGTTTGGCGGGTCCTCGAGCTCCCTCGGGCCCTTCGCCGGTGTTGACGGGCCCCTGTTCTAGGGTAGCACCCTGATGCCCGCCTACTCGGCTCCATCGTCCTCGCTGCTCCGTGCCAACGAGGCGTACCCCTTAGTCGTCCACGACCAGACCCCGTCGTGATTTGATACGTCCCCAACATATCTATACTTTTTTATTGTTCCATGCTATTATATTATCTGTTTCGGATGTTTTATATGCATCAATATGCTATTTTATATTATTTTTGGGACTAACCTATTAACCTAGAGCCCAGTGCCACTTCTTGTTTTTTCCTTGTTTTTGAGTTTCGCAGAAAAGGAATACCAAACGGAGTTCAAAAGGACTGAAACCTTCGCGGTGATTTGTCGGGGCCGGATCCTATTCCTGCGGCCACGAGCACCTATAGAACCTTGGGGCCCTTCTAGTCCGGCAAGGCGGAGGCCGTCTTGTGAGCGGTCGAGGTCGGCGCGTGGGGAGGCGAGCAATTTTACCCAGCCGGGGCTCTCAGGAGAGATAAAACCCCTCTGCTGCTTTGGTGATTGTATTTGATCTTGCTCGAGCATCTGGCGTCTGGTGGTGTTGTGGGTGTCGAATGGACCGAACCCCTTCTCGTGCGCATGGGCCTCCCTTTTATAGTCTGAAGGGGCACCAGCAGTGGTGGCGTAGGAAGAGGGGGTAGAAAGGTAAAGCGCTGGTTGGTACAGCGATTACTGTGAGGTGCCCTACCTAACTCGACGGCGGGGACAAGGGCATTAAATGCCCGTCTGGTCGCCCCACGGTGTAAAAAGCGACCGTTAGGTGAGCCACGGTTGCCACGATGGCGTCTCTGTCGACTCCGCTTGCCACCTCGCTCCGCATGGCTCGCATAGCGCCTCGCCCGCGCCCACAGGATGCCCTTGGGATGACATGTCGCGGATGCGCTGGAGTTTGGGTGGCAATCTTGCGCTGACAAGTGCCTTGCCATGACCCTTCTTGTTGGGCGGCAAGCTTGCGGCCGTCCGGCTCTGCCGGTAGCTGGGCGCCGCGGCAAGTCTTCTGATGATGCCTTGGTTGGCCTTCCCGGCAAGCTCCTCTTGCCGGGGCCTTTGCTTTCTTGGTTAATACTTTGTTCTTGAATGGTAGTAATAGGAAATGAGGGAGGGCCTTGGCGGGCGTCCGGCAAGCCTTTGCGCTGGGTGCCGCGTTGCCGTGCACAAGTTCGGGTACTAAGGTGCCCCCCTACTTAAAATACACCGGACAGAGCCCCCGACTGGGCCATACGGTGCCGGCGTTGTTGGGCCAGCCCAAAACAGTCTGCGGCACGCGCGTGGCACAGGCCCGTCTGAGATCGGACTCCGTGCCCACCGCGCCCTCCATAGCAGACGCGTCGATTGCGGCGTCGTGGGAGACGTGGGTGGCGTGCGTGCGATCTTTAAGGCGTCCACCCCGTGATCATGGGGCAGGGCGAGGTCACTTCATCCGTCACCCCAGCTCCGCTTTTTCGCCACGCGGCTCCCATGCGCGGGGGGTCGTGGGCGGCGAAGGTGGGAGACCGGGCCGTCATAGGCGGGGAAGGCGGGCCGGCCCCGCTCCTCTGCCCCCTCGTGTCCTGATTGGCTGAGCGGGGAGGCCGAGCCCCCACCTTGCTCCTTTAAGAAGGGCGGAAGGGGAGCGCAAAAATCCCGCACTCCATCCTCTTCCTCTTCCTTCAACTTCCGTTACTCTTCCTCCCATCTGCCATGGAGGGAGGGAATCCTGGTCCTTCATCGGTGGCGGCAAGGGTCGCCACTAGGCAGCGCGCCTCTCCCTATCATGCGCTCTTGCAGCGGAGCCGCCGCTTGAGGAAGAGGGAGGCGAGGCATGGCGAGGTCGTGACGCGGTCGGGCGCTCGGTGGAGAGGCGGCGGGCGTCGACACCCTCGTCTCCGCCGGCAGCTCCTCTCCTGAGGCGGTCCACAGGGGCGACCCACAGGAGTTCTTCATCAAGCTGCGCCCGAGCACCTCGTCGCCGCCTCCGGCTGCGGCCCGTTCGCTAGTGCGATGGAACCGGATCCGCCGAGATGTTGGAGTTGCGCATGAGGGGCTGCGGGATCAGCGGCACTTTTCGAGTGGCGTCGTATCCCCAGCCCCGGCGTGATGTACTTCGATCGAGGTGGAAGGCGTTCACCGCATCCACAGCAGCGGCAGGGTTTACCCTCCATTTTAAGTTAATGGAGGCGACCTTCTCGCCGTCAAGGTCTTGGGACTCCGGCACCGGGCGAGATGCTGCGTGGACAGCTCCTCCGATAGCGAAGCCCTCCTCGGCGAGAAATGAGGAGGGGAGCGACAACGACGACGAGGATGGCGGGTCCGACTAGGCGTCGGACGCTGCCTCGCGCGCCACCGGCGACCCCATCATCCGGGTCGCCGGCCTTTTGAACTCCCCGGGGCCGCCTCCTTGGGCGGCTGGCGTAGGGAGGCTGCGGAAGAGGAAGAGGGGTGGCGGCAAGGCCGTCAAGTCGGATTACGAGGGCGAGGTGCCCTCGACAGCGTGCTGACGTCCCGCCGCCCCGTCTTCAAGCTCTGCCTCCGGCGCCTCCGTCTCCGCCAAGCTCCTGGCCGGCCCCCGGGAAGTTCTCTTGGTGTCTTCTGGCACCCGTAGTTCACCTAGGCGCCCCTTTTGCCCTCCCCGGCAAGCTTCTCTTGCCGGGGCCTCCTTGACCTACCTCCTGAAAAGAGAAACAGGAGAGGGATTACGGGCATCTTGTCTTTTAATTTGTAAGCCTTTGGGCTTTAGCTGTATTTAAAAATTGTAATCCTCTCTATCATGTTTTTCATCCTCTATGGACTTGTATTAAATTGGGATGTTTTTAATGAGAAAGAGGGGAACGGTTGCCGGATTAAGTCCTTTACTTGATTTTGTGCCTTGTACGTTTCCACCCTACGCTTCTAGGGAACTTGCCGGAGCGAACACACTTGCTGAGTGCGGAACATCAGTAGCCTGCTGGCGGTGTTCCTTCCGGCAAGAAACCTTGTCGGCCAAGTTGCAGCGCGCTTGTATCGTCGAGCGGACTCGGAAACAAATCAAGGGCGCAACCTGGCCGCGACTCGGCTCCTCCGCGCACGGGTTCTCTTTACAAGGCACGCTCGTTCAAGGACGCGGCCCCGCCTACCCCAGTCCATAAGAGGATACATGATGAGGGTTGAAAGACTTATCTGACTCCGCAGCCCCCCGGCGACCTTAGCTTGCCGGGGAGGAACCTTGGCGTCCGCAGCCCCCGGCAACCCTGGCTCCGCCAAGGCCCAGGTGCCGGTGCGCCTTCCTTTGCCCTTGCCGCCGATGCCGCAGCCTCCGGGGACCCTGGTCCGTCGCGAAGGAACTTTGGCACTTGCAGCCCAATGGCCGGCTTGCGGAGCCCTTGCGCGGTAGCGCCCTCTGGCTTCTCCTTGTCACTGTTATTATAGCCATGAAAATAACTGAGACGGTGCTGCAATAAGTTATTCTTTCATGGCGCGACTCTGCAACGCGATGTCGTGCTTTGCCCTTCGTATGTTTTCACTCTACGCTTTTTAGGGGACTTGCCGTCGCTAACACACTTGCTGAGTGCGGGACGTCAGCAGCCCGCTGGCGGTGTTGTTTCCGGCAAGAAACCTTCTCGGGTCGGTTGCAGCGCACTTGAATTGTTGAGAGGACTCGGAAACAAATCAAGGACGCAACTCGGCCGCGAGTTAGTTCCTCCGCGCACAAGTTTCTCATACGAAGGACGCCCCACGGCAAAGCTTGCTATGTTACGCCCTCTACTTCGTTATATCCTTTATGCGTTTTACCCCGCTTCTAGGAACTTGCGGCGCTAACACACTTGCTGAGTACGGGACATCAGCAGCCCGCTGGCGGTGTTGTTTCCGGCAAGAAACCTTCTCGGGCCAGTTGCAGCGCACTTGTATCATTGAGCGGACTCGGAAACAAAGCAAGGACGCAACTTAACCACGAGTTGGTTCCTCCGCGCACAGGTTTTTCGTACAAAGGACGAACACACAAGGATCATAACATAAAAAAAGCATAGGACTAAGAAGTGCTCTATACAAAAGCTCGGGTGACTTAGCTTTTCCGTCTTCAGCAATCTGCCGAGGCCGTGCTTCTTCCCCGATCCCCCCCTTGTATGTTTTCATCCTCGCTTTGGGGAACCCCCAAGAAACACACTTCTTTGAGTGCAGGACATCAGCAGCCCGCTGGCGGTGTTGCCTCCGGCGGGAAGAACTTGTCGGGCTGGTTGCGGTGTGCTTTTATCATCGAGCGGACTCGAAACGGATCAACGGCACAACCTAACCACGATTCGGCCCCTCTGCGCACAGGTTCTTCATACAAGGTATAGACTTTCGGAGAGCACAACTCAAAAGTTTGAAGCTTGGCAACTTTCTTTGCCTTACTGGCTGGCAGAGCTCGATGGCGCGTCCTCGACAGCAGCGCGGCACTCCGGAGAGGCGGGCTTGCCGGAGCAAGCACCAGAGCCATTCTTGTCGGGCTTAGTCTTTGGTTGGTCTGCCTTTGCCTTCTCGCACTTGCCGGTGGAGCTCGATGGTGTGTCCTCGATGGCAGCGCAGCGCTCCGGGGAGGTGCGCTTGCCGGAGTGGGCATCAGAGCTATTCTTGCCGGACTTGGCTTTCTTCTTCTTCCCCCGGGGAGCTTCAGCGGCAAGTGGCTCGCGCTCTGCTATGGCTGCTGCTTCCCGGTATATCTTGTCGGCGCAGATGAGTGCATCCCTCTTGTCGCCTTGGACAGAGATGACACTCATCTGACGAGGCATCTTGAGCACATTGTATGCGTAGTGAGAGGCCGCCATGAACTTGGCGAGTGCGGGTCGGCCGAGTATCCCGTTGTAGGGTAGTGGGATATCAGCCACGTCAAACGTGACCCTCTCAGTCCTGAAGTTCAGTTCGCTGCCGAACGTCACTAGCAATGTGATCTTCCCCTTGGGCTGGCTCCTTCCGGTTTATTCCTTGAAAGGCACCGGTTTCTTTGAGCTGTTGTCGGGGATCTGGAGCTTCTTGAGCCCGCCGAGGAGATCGAGGTTCAGCCGGCCCGCCGTCGACCAACATCTTCGTGACCTTGAGGTTGCGGATTGTTGGTGAGACCAACATCGGCAAGCACCGGCTGCGATAATGCGATCGGGTGGTCCTCAACGTCAAAGACGATGGGCGTCTTGGACCACTTGAGCTTGCGGCGCCTCGGCAGGCGGCTCGCTGCATTCACTTCGCACCTTTGTTTGAGTTGGCGGTGCGAGGTGTGCGAGGCGCCGCCGTCGATGCACAACACATCGCCTTCTGAAATTCTTGATCATCAGTCTCATCTTCCTCCATCTCATCATCCTCATCTTCATCTTCGTCCTTGTCGCGGCCGCGGGGAGGCTGTCTCCTTGCCGCGGCTTGGCCTTGCTGCGGTGCCCTCCCCGGGCGGGAAGCTTCTTGCCGGATCCTCCGCCACCTCCCTGGACTCTCTCCTTATCGCGGCGCTCGTACTCAGCTTTCTGTAGCTCCGCCATCTGCTCTACTTTTTTGCAGGTTTGGAGATCATGGCCCTTGGTGCGGTGGATCTTGCAATAACGCTTGCCGGAGCCATCCTGCTTGTCGGCGGCTACGACGGCCTCGACGGAGTCATCGGCTTTGGCCTTGTCGGAACTGCCTCCATTGCCGGAATGCTCAACAGCCAGCACATCCTTAGCCTTTCTTTTTCTGTTGCTCCGCCGCCGGTTCTTCCTTGCCGGGGCCGTATCCTCACTGTCAGATCCTTCTGCTCCTGCTACCTCTCCGGGGATTTTCCTCCCCTCCTCAGCCCATGCACACTTGTCGGCCAGAGTGTAGAGCTCGCTGACATCTCTGATCTTGCACATCGCCATCTCCTCCCTCATCCTGCGGTTGTGCACGTTCTGGTGGAATGCGCTGATAACCACGGCAGGGTGGACGTCTGGGATGTTGCGCTGCACTTGGCTGAATCTCTGTATGTATTTTTGCGAGGGCTCTCCTCATACGGACAAGCAAATGCAAATCGCTTTCTGGCCATGGGGTTTGTGGCGCCCGTAAAGGCGCCGACAAACTGATGACACAGGTCTGCCCATGAAGAGATAGAGCCGTCCGGCAAGTGCATGAGCCAAGATCTAACGTTGGGCTTGAGTACCAGCGGGAAGTAGTTGGCGAGGATCTTCTCGTCGCGCCCTCCGGCAGCCTGCACTACAATGGTGTAGATCTTTGAGGAACTCGAGGATGTATCCTGCCATCATACTTCTCGCACGCGTCGGCTTGAAGTTCTTGGTTTTGGGCCCTTTGGACTTGCCGCAGCTCGCGGGTGAGCGCAGGACAACCTGCAGCGTCTGACAAGTCGCTGGTTCTCCGGTGCGTACCGTCGGCGGTGGGCCCAGTCTTGCTGGTCGATTGACGTCGCGCTTCTCTCCGGCGCTTCGATGTGAGTCGGCGTCTTCGTGTTGCCGTTCTTGGAGGGCGTGGCGTTGATCGCGGCAAGTTCGCGGGTCCGACGACGCGGTGGAGTCGGCGTCGGGGTTGGTCCGCGGTGGCGATCTTAGCCTTCGGGCTGGGAGTGCACGAGGTGGCACCCGGCGGTCTTATCGGCATTGGTTTGCGCTGGCGCCTGCGGGCCTTGATGCGCTCGGCTGCGGGGCTTATCGCCGTTAAGCGGCCGATGAGGCTGTATATGGTCATCCTCGATCGTCGATCTTGTGCGGGCGGAGGGTAATCAGCAAGCGGGCTCGGGCGGCGCTTCTCTGCTGTCTTGGGTGGTGGTGGCGACAAGCGGCGACGAGCAGGATGTGCTTGGACTCCCACCGGATTGGGGCGCAACACCCGTCCGGCGGCCGTACCTCGCTTCGCGCCCGGCATGCGGCGTGCATCTGGCCTCGGCGTCCGCGACCCACCAGCTTGGCCTTGTTCCCGCGAGCACGGTGCTAGGAGCACCGGGCGTTGTCGACCTTTGCACCTCTGGGAAGGCGCGGCGTCTGCTTTCGATCGCCCGGCGCTTATGGGCCTTGTTCTTGGACTGGTGACGGCGTGAGTCCCACCGTCGGTGCCGCTTCGCTTCGCCGGCGTCGACTCCACCGCCCGCTTGCTCGGCGGTGGTGGCGGAATCGATGTAGACGGAGCGGCCACCTCGAAGGCTTCTTCTTGGTGGCATGTTGATGAAGCGTTAATGCAGCGCGAGACCGGATCGGATGCTCACGATTTGGGCGCACCTACGGGCGCGCCAAAGATGTCGGGCGGATCCTATTCCTGCTGCCACGAGCACCTATGGGCATCGGGCCCCTTCTAGTCCCGCAAGGGGCGGAGGCGTGCGCAGCGATCGAGGTCGGCGGGGGAGACGGCAATTTTACCCGGCCGGGGCTCTCCGGAGAGATAAAACCCCTACTGCTGCTTTGGTGATTGTATTTGATCTTGCTCGAGCATACGAGCGTACGGTGGTGTTGTGGGTGTCGAATGGACCGAACCCCTTCTACGTGCGCATGGGCCTCCCTTTTATAGTCTGAAGGGGGCACCAACAGGTGGCAGCGTAGGAAGAGGGGGTAGAAAGGTAAGCGGGTTGGTACAACGATTGCACAACAAATGCCCTACCTAACTCGACGGCGGGGACAAGGGCATTAAATGCCGTCTGGTATACGGTAAAAAAGCGACCGTTAGGTGAGCCACCGGTTGCCACGATGGCGTCTCTGTCAGCTCCGCTTGCCACCTCGCTCCGCATGGCTGCGCAACGCCTCGCCACGCGCCCCTGGGATGCCCTTGGGATGACACGTCGCCGGATGCGCTGGAGTTTGGGTGGCAATCTTGCCGCGGCAAGTGCCTTGCCGCGGCCCTTCTTGTTGGGCCGGCAAGCTTGCCGGCCGTCGGGCCTTGCCGGGCGCCATGAGGCGCGCAGCAAGTCTTCCGGTGATGCCTTGGTTGGCCTTCCGGCAAGCTCCTCTTAGGGGCCTTTGCTTTCTTGGTTAATACTTTGTTCTTGAATGGTAGTAATAGGAAATGAGGAGGGCCTTGGCGGGCGTCCAAGCAAGCCTTGCTTGCGCTGGGTCTTCTGTTGCCGTGCACAAGTTTGGGGTACTAAGGTGCCCCCCTACTTTAGTACACCGACATGATTTTTCTTGGACCAGAAGACAACCAAGAGACTTGGAGATGAAGTCGGAGAAGCCACGAGGCGGCCACAAGGATGGAGGGTGCACCCAGGGGGGTAGGGCCCGCTCTCACCCTTGTCCCCCCCGTTACCCTCCTGACCTAATTCTTTTGCCTATATATATATTCCCATATATCCCCAAACCATCAGAGGCATCCACGAAAACACTTTTCCACTGCCGCAACCTTCTGTACCCATGAGATCCCATCTAGGGACCTTTTCTGGCACCCTGCCAGAGGGGGATTCGATCACGGAGGGCTTCTACATCAACTCTATTGCCCTTCCGATGAAGCGTCAGTAGTTTACCACAGACTTACAGGTCCATAGCTACTATCTAGATGGCTTCTTCTCTCTCTTTGATTCTCAATACCATGTTCTCCTCGATGTTCTTGGAGATCTATTCAATGTAATACTTTTTTGCGGTGTGTTTGCCGAGATCCGATGAATTGTGGATTTATGATTAGCTTATCTATGAATATTATGTGAATCTTCTCTGAATTCTTATGTGCATGATTTGATATCTTTGTAATTCTCTTCGAACTATCAGTTTGGTTTGGCCACTAGATTGGTTTTTCTTGCAATGGGAGAGGTGCTTAGCTTTGGGTTCAATCTTGCGGTGTCCTTTCCCAGTGATAGTAGGGGCAGCAAGGTGATACGTCCATTTTGCATCATGTTTTCCTACTGTTATTTATGTTGTTTTATTGTATAATAATGCTTTTTGGAGTAATTCTAATGCCTTTTCTCTCATAATATGCAAGGTATACAAAGGGGGAGAATTCTGGCAGCTGGAAATCTGGACCTGAAAAAGCTACGTCAAGCTACCTATTCTGCACAACTAAAAATGAGCTAAAACTCCACGAGGATTTTTTATGGAATATTTAAGAATTCTTGGAGCAAAGTACCAGACGGGGGCCACCAGGTGGGCACAACCCACCTGGGCGCGCCAGGAGGCCCAGGCGCACCCTGGTGGGTGTTGCCCTCCTACGCCCACCTCCGGTGCCCATCTTCTGGTATATAAGTTACTTTGACCTAAAATAATTGGGGAGAGGACTTTCGGGATGAAGCGCCGCCGTCTTGAGGCAGAACTTGGGCAGGAGCACTTTTGCCCTTCGACGGAGCGACTCGCTGGGGGAACCCCCAAGGGGGAAATCATCGTCATCATCATCACCAACAACTCTCCCATATTGGGGAGGGCTATCTTCATCAACATCTTCAACAACACAAACTCCTCTCAAACCCTAGTTCATCTCTTGTGTTCAATCTTTGTACCAGAACTATAGATTGGTGCTTGTGGGTGACTACTAGTGTTGATTACATCTTGTAGTTGATTACTATATGGGTTATTTGGTGGAAGATTATATGATCACATCCATTATGCTTTTTAATACCCCTCTGATCTTGAGCATGTTATCATTTGTGAGTAGTTACTTTCGTTCTTGAGGTCACGGGAGTATCATGTTGCAAGTAATCTTGTGAACTTGATATGCGTTCGATATTTTCATGATATGTATGTTGTCATTCTCTTAGTGGTGTCATGTGAACGTCGACTACATGACACTTCACCATATTTGGGCCTAAGGGAATGCATTGTGGAGTAGTTATTAGATGATGGGTTGCGAGAGTGACAGAAGCTTAAACCTCGGTTTATGCGCTATTCCGTAAGGGACCGATTGGATCCAAAAGTTTAATGCTATGGTTAGAATTTATTCTTAATACTTTTCTCGTAGTTGTGGATGCTTGCGAGAGGGTTAATCACAAGTAGGAGGTTTGTTCAAGTAAGAACATCACCTAAGCACCGGTCCACCCACATACCAAATTATCAAAGTAGCGAACACGAATTAAGCCAACATGATGAAAGTGACTAGATGAAATTCCTGTGTACCCTGAAGAACACTTTGCTTATCATAAGAGACCGTTTTGTCCTGTCCTTTGCCTCAAAAGGATTGGGCTACCTTGCTGCACTTTTGTTACTACTATCTTTACTCGCTCATTACAAATTATCTTGCTATCAAACTACTCCGCTACTTACAATTTTAGCACTTACTGAAAACCACTTGTCATTTCCTTCTGCTCTTCGTTGGGTTCGACACTCTTACTTATCGAAAAGTCTACAATTGACCCCATATACTTGTGGGTCATCACAAGGCACGTATTGTATTGTTGCCATCGAGAATAAAAAGATGAGGCTTTCGTCATATTTCTTGAGTTAATTCCTCTACATGATGTCATCTTACTTAATGCGTTACTCGATTCTTCATAAACTTAATACTCTAGATGCAGGAAGGAGTCGGTCGATGTGTGGAGTAATAGTAGTATATGCAGAATCGTTTCGGCCTACTTGACGCAGACATGATGCCTATATTCATGATCATTGCCTTAGATATCGTCATAACTTTACGCTTTTCTATCAATTGCTCGACAGTAATTTGTTCACTCACCGTATTATTTGCTATCTTGAGAGAAGCCTCTAGTGAAACCTATGGCCCACGGGTCTATTTTCCATCATATTAGTTTCCGATCTACTATTTGCAATCTTTTATTTTCTGATCTATAACCCATAAATACCAAAAAAATTACTTTATCGTTTATGTATCTCTATCAGATCTCACTTTTTAACCGTGAAGGGATTGACAACCCCTTGATCGTGTTGGTGCAAGTTGTTTGATTGTTGTGCATGTATTCGGTGATTTGTGCGTTGTCTCCTACTAGATTGATACCTTGGTTCTCATACTGAGGGAATACTTATCTCTACTTTGCTGCATCATCCTTTCCTCTTCAAGGGAAAAACCACTGCAATCTCAAGAAGTAGCACGCCTCTCCAAGCTCGAGTTCACCACCTACGACGGCACCGTGGACCCCCTGAATTGGCTCAATCAGTGTGACCAGTTTTTCAGGGGCAAATGCATGCTCGCGTCCGACCGCACCTGGATCGCCTCCTATCACCTCCAGGGCACCGCACAGACGTGGTATTATGCCCTTGAGCAGGACGAGGGCGGCATGCCCCCATGGGAGCGTTTCCATGAGCTTTGCCTCTTACGCTTCGGGCCGCCGATATGCGGGAGCCGGCTGGCGGAGCTTGGGCGCCTACGTTTCACCTCTACGATGCAAGACTTCACCGACTGCTTCCAGGCCGTGGCATGCCATGTGCCCGGCGTCACGGCTCGCCAGCGGACAGAGCTCTTCGTTGGCGGCCTGCCGGATTATATCCCGCATGGACGTGGAGATGTGGGGACCACGGGACCTCCAGACCGCCATGTACTATGCCCGCGCCTTCAAGCGCCACGCGGTGGCCATGCAGCAGGCGGCACCATCCCGGGGCGTCCGACAACCCTCCCAGTCGCCACCGACACCACTAACATCGGGGCATCCGGCCTAGGCTCCCATGGCACCTAACGCTCCGCCCGCGACGCGCTCCTTCCGTCGGCTCACCCCGGCCGAGCAGCTCGAGTGCCGTCGTCAGGGTTTGTGCTACAACTACGATGAGCCCTATGTCCCGGGCCATGTTTGCCTGCGCCTGTTCTACTTGGAGGCTGCAGACTACATCGAGGAGGACGCCGCCGCCACCGGGCTCAGCGACCCGATCGCCCCCTTGGCCAATGAGGTTCCTCCGGGGCCCGCCCAGGCGAATGCCCTCGTCGTCTCCCTCCATGCACTCATGGGCATCCGGACGGACAAGACTATGCTGCTGCCGGTGACGATCAATGGCGAGCGGTTCCTCACCCTCCTAGATACGGGCTCCACCCATAACTTCCTGCCCGGGGCCACCATGCACCGTCCTGGCACTGGAGCCGGCGGGCGGGGAGCAGCTACATGTTACCGTGGCCAACAGTGACTGTCTCCACTGCTATGGTATTGCTCGGCATGTCCCCATCATCATCGGCAACGAGCAGTTCACCATCACCTGCATCGGCTCGACTTGGGCTTCTTCAACTTCATCCTCGTCGTTGACTTCTTATGGACTCTAGGACTTCGGCGCCATGACGATGATTTTCATGTGCCTGGGTCACCGTGTCCGGTGGGAGGGCGTAGGGGGCGACTCCCCGGTGGCTCCTCAGCCCCGATTGACGGCGGCCACCGTTGACGCTGAGCATCCCCTATTGGATAGCATGTTGCAGCAGCACAGTGACCTCTTTGATGAGCCACAGGCCCTGCCGCCAGTCCGGCCCTACGACCACCGCATCCACCTGCTGCCGGACACAGCTCCCGGCGTCGTGCAGCCGTACCGCTACCCCCAGCTGCAGAAGCACGAGCTCGAGCGGCAGTGTGCGGTCATGCTCTCTAAGGGCATCATCCAGATCTCGACATTACCGTTCTCCGCGTCGGTGCTCCTCGTGCGCAAGGCCGATGGTTCGTGGCGCGTCTGCATCGACTACCGTGCTCTCAATGCCAAGACGTCCAAGGACAAATTTCCTATCCCCGTTGTGGATGAGCTCCTGGATGAGCTACACGGGGCATGCTTCTTCACAAAGCTCAACCTCCGTTCGGGATATCACCAGGTGCGGATGCACCCGGACGATATCGTGAAGATAGCCTTCTATACTCATCATGTCCACTTCGAGTTCTTGGTGATGCCCTTTGGCCTCTCCAATGCCTCGGCAACATTCCAAGCGTTGATGAACGACGTGTTCCACCCCTACTTGCGCAGTTGTGCTTGTTTTCTTTGATGACATTCTTATCTACAACACATCGTTGGAGGAGCACCTGCAGCACGTGGCCGTTGTCTTCAACAAGCTTCGAGCGCACCATCTGCACCTCAAGCGCTCGAAGTGCTCATTCGACATGACATTTGTGGCCTATCTCGGCCACGTCATCTCGGCGGAGGGCGTTGCTATGGGCCGACAAGGTCGCGGCGGTCGCGGCTTGGCCAACACCACACTCACCGTGGGCCCTCCACGGCTTCTTGGGCCTCATGGAATACTACCAGAAGTTCATCCGGGAGTTTGGCCTCATCGCGGCTCCGCTCACGCGCCTGCTGCACCACGACGCCTTCTCCTGGGATACTGAGGCGACCTAGGTGTTTCAGATGAAGGAAATATGCCCTAGAGGCAATAATAAAGTTATTATTTATTTCCTCATATCATGATAAATGTTTATTATTCATGCTAGAATTGTATTACCCGGAAACATAATACATGTGTGGATACATAGATAAACAGAGTGTCACTAGTATGCCTCTACTTGACTAGCTCGTGAATCAAAGATGGTTAAGTTTCCTAACCATAGACATGAGTTGTCATTTGATTAACGGGATCACATCATTAGGAGAATGATGTGATTGACTTGACCCATTCTGTTAGCTTAACACTTGATCGTGTAGTATGTTGCAATTGCTTTCTTTATGACTTATACATGTTCCTATGACTATGAGATTATGTAACTCCCGTTTACCGGAGGAACACTTTGTGTGCTACCAAACGTCACAACACAACTGGGTGATTATAAAGGTGCTCTACAGGTGTCTCTGAAGTTACTTGTTGAGTTGATGTATTTCGAGATTAGGATTTGTCACCCCGATTGTCGGAGAGGTATCTCTGGGCCATCTCGGTAATGCACATCACTATAAGCCTTGCAAGCAATGTAGCTAATGAGTTAGTTGTGGGATGATGCATTACGTAACGAGTAAAGAGACTTGCCGGTAACGAGATTGAACTAGGTATTTGAAGGAAATATGCCCTAGGCAATAATAAAGTTATTATTTATTTCCTCATATCATGATAAATGTTTATTATTCATGCTAAAATTGTATTAACTGGAAACATGATACATGTGTGAATACATAGACGAACATATAGTCACTAGTATGCCTCTACTTGACTAGCTCATTTATCAAAGATGGTTATGTTTCCTAACCATAGACATGTGTTGTCATTTGATTAATGGGATCACATCATTAGGAGAATGATGTGATTGACATGACCCATCCGTTAAGCTTAGCACTTGATCGTTTAGTATTCTCGCTATTGCTTCCTTCATGACTTATACATGTTCTGTAACTATGAGAATTGTGTAACTCCGTTTACGGAGGAACACTTTGGTACTACCAAGCGTCACAGCGTAATCGGGTGATTATAAAGGAGTACTACAGGTGTCTCGAAGGTACATGTTGAGTTAGCATATTTGAGATTAGGTTTTGTCACTCCGATTGTCGGAGAGGTATCTCTGGGCCCTCTCGGTAATGCTCATCAACTAAGCCTTGCAAGCATGTAACTAATGAGTTAGTTATGAAATGAAGTATTACAGAGCGAGTAAAGAGACTTGTCGATAACGAGATTGAACTAGGTATTGGATACTGACGATCGAATCTCGGACAAGTAACATACCGATGACAAAGGAACAACGTATGTTGTTGTGCGGTTTGACCGATAAAGATCTTCGTAGAATATGTAGGAACCAATATGGGCATCAGGTCCCGCTATTGGTTATTGACCGAAGACGTGTCTCGATCATGTCTACATCGTTCTCGAACCGTAGGATCCGCACGCTTAAGGTTTCGATGACAATTATATTATGAGTTTATGTATTTTGATGTACCAAAGTTTGTTCGAGTCCCGGATATGATCACGGACATGACGAGGAGTCTCGAAATGGTCGAGGCGTAAAGATTGATATATTGGATGAATATATTTGGACAGCGGAAAGGTTCGGAGAAGTTTGGAGCTCGGGAGGTTCTGGAACCCCGGAGGTATATGGGCCTTATTGGGCCCATGTAGGAGGAAGAGAGAAGGAGCAAGGGAGGGGGGCGCGCCCAAGCCCAATCGAATTGGGGAGGGGAGCCGGCCCCCCTTTCCTTTCTCCTTCCCTCTCTCTTCCTTCCTACTACTAGTACTACTTCCTAATACTAGTACTCCTTCCTTCCCCCTCCAAATAAGATAAGGAAAAGAGAGGGAAACCTACTTGGAGTAGGTTTCCCCCTCCCTATGGCGCGCCCCCTTGGGCCGGGCACCTCCTCCCTCCCTCCTTTATATACGGGGGTAGGGGGGCACCCTAGAACACAGAAGTTGATCATTGATCGTTCCTTAGCCGTGTGCGGTGCCCCCCTCCACGATACTACACCTCGGTCATATTGTAGCGGTGCTTAGGCGAAGCCCTGCGACAAGAGAACATCAAGATCGTCACCACGCCGTCGTCTTGTGGAACTCCCCTCGGCGCCTCTGCTGGATCGGAGATCGAGGGTGCGTCATCGAGCTGTACGCGTGTCAAGAACTCGGAGGTACCGAAGTAATGGTGCTTGGATCGGTCGGACCGGGAGGACGTACGACTACTTCCTCTACGTTGCGTCAACGCTTCCGCTTCGGTCTACGAGGGTATGTAGACAATACTCTCCCCTCGTTGCTATATCATCACCATGATCTTGCGTGTGCGTAGGAAAATTTTGAAATTACTACGTTCCCCAATAGTATTGAGATACCGACGATCGGATCTCGGGCAAGTAACATACCGATGACAAAGTGAGCAACGTATGTTGTTATGCGGTTTGACCGATAAAGATCTTCGTAGAATATGTAGGAGCCAACATGAGCATCCAGGTTCCACTATTGGTTATTGACCGGAGACGTGTCTCAGTCATGTCTACATAGTTCTCGAACCCGTAGGGTCCGCACGCTTAAAGTTAGATGACGGTTATATTATGAGTTTATATGTTTTGATGTACCGATGGTAGCTCGGAGTCCCGGATATGATCATGGACATGACGAGGAGTCTCGAAATGGTCGAGACATGAAGATTGTTATATTGGATGACTATATTTGGACAGCGGAATGGTTTCTGGGGTTATCGGATATATACCGGAGTACCGGGGGGGTTACCAGAACCCGCTGAAGGTTAATGGGCCTCATGGGCCCAAGTGGTGGAAGACGAGAGGCGGCCAAGGGGCAGCCATGCACCCCTCCCCCCCCCAAGTCCGAATTGGAGGAGGGGGGCGTCACCCCACCCCCCTTTCCTTTCCCCCTCTCTCTCCTTCCTTCTCCTCTCCTACTCCAACAAGGAAGGGGGGAATCCTACTCCCGGTGGGAGTAGGACTCCTCATGGGGCGCGCCAAGGGTGGCCGGCCCCCTCCCCCTCCTCGACTCCTTTATATACGGGGAGGGAGGCACCCACTTGAGATACAACAATTGATCCTTGAGATCTCTTAGCCGTGTGCTGTGCCCCCCCCTCCACCGTAATCCACCTCGATAATATCATAGCGGTGCTTAGGGGAAGCCCTGCGCCAGTAGAACATCATCATCGTCACCACACCGTCATGCTAACGGATCTCTCCCTCAAAGCTCGGCTAGATCGGAGTTCGAGGGACGTCATCGAGCTGAACATGTGTTGAACTCGGAGGTGTCGTGCGTTCGGTACTTGATCGGTCGGATCGTGAAGACGTACGACTACATCAACCGCATTGTGCTAACGCTTCCGCTTTCGGTTTACAAGGGTACGTGGACATACTCTCCCCTTTTGTTGCTATGCATCACCATGATCTTGCGTGTGCGTAGGAAATTTTTTGAAATTACTACGTTCCCCAACAGTGGCATCCGAGCCTGGTTTTATGCGTTGATGTTATATGCACGAGTAGAACACAAGTGAGTTGTGGGTGATACAAGTCATAATGCTTACCAGCATGTCATACTTTGGTTCGGCGGTATTGTTGGATGAAGCGGCCTGGACCGACATTACGCGTACGCTTACGCGAGAATGGTTCTACCGACGTGCTTTGCACACAGGTGGGTGGCGGGTGTCAGTTTCTCCAACTTTAGTTGAACCGAGTGTGGCTATGCCCGGTCCTTGAGAAGGCTAAAACAGCACTAACTTGACGAACTATCATTGTGGTTTTGATGCGTAGGTAAGAACGGTTCTTGCTCAGCCCATGGCAGCCACGTAAAATTTGCAACAACAACGTAGAGGACGTCTAACTTGTTTTTGCAGGGCATGTTGTGATGTGATATGGTTAAGACGTGATGCTATATTTTACTGTATGAGATTATCATGTTTTGTAACCGAGTTATCGGCAACTGGCAGGAGCCATATGGTTGTCGCTTTATTGTATGCAGTGCAATCGCCCTGTAATTGCTTTACTTTATCAGTAAGCGGTAACGATAGTCGTAGAAGCAATAGTTGGCGAGATGACAACGATGCTACGATGGAGATCAAGGTGTCGCGCCGGTGACGATGGTGATCATGACAGTGCCGGAGATGGAGATCACAAGCACAAGATGATGATGGCCATGTCATATCACTTATATTGATTGTATGTGATGTTTATCTTTTATGCATCTTATCTTGCTTTGATTGACGGTAGCATTACAAGATGATCTCTCACTAAATTTCAAGGTAAAATTGTTTTCCCTGAGTATGCACTATTGCCAAAGTTCATCGTTCCCAGACACCACGTGATGATCGGGTGTGATAAGCTCTACGTCCATCTACAACGGGTGCAAGCCAGTTTTGCACACGCGGAATACTCAGGTTAAACTTGACGAGCCTAGCATATGCAGATATGGCCTCGGAACACTAAGACCGAAAGGTCGAGCGTGAATCATATAGTAGATATGATCAATATAGTGATGTTCACCATTTAAAGCTACTCCATTTCACGTGATGATTGGTTATGGTTTAGTTGATTTGGATCACGTGATCACTTAGATGATTAGAGGGATGTCTATCTAAGTGGGAGTTCTTAAGTAATATGATTAATTGAACTTAAATTTATCATGAACTTAGTACCTGATAGTATTTTGCTTGTCTATGTTTGTTGTAGATAGATGGCTCGTGTTGTTGTTTCATTGAATTTTAATGTGTTCCTTGAGAAAGCAAAGTTGAAAGATGATGGTAGCAATTACACGGACTGGGTCCGTAACTTGAGGATTAACCTCATTGCTGCATAGAAAAGTTACGTCTTGGAAGCACCGCTAGGTGTACCACCTCACCAGCAACTGCAGACATTGTGAATGCCTGGCAGTCGCGTGTTGATAACTACCCTATAGTTCAGTGTGTCATGCTTTACGGCTTAGAACCGGGACTTCAACAGCATTTTGAACGTCATGGAGCATATGAGATGTTCCAGGAGTTGAAGTTAATATTTCAAGCAAATGCCCGGATTGAGAGATTAAAGTCTCCAATAAGTTCTATAGCTGCAAGATGGAGGAGAATGGTTCTGTCAGTGAACATATACTCAAAATGTCTGGGTATTGCAATCACTTGATTCAACTGGGAGTTAATCTTTCGGATGATAGTGTCATTGACAGAATTCTTCAATCACTACCACCAAGCTACAAGAGCTTCATGATGAACTATAATATGCAAGGGATGAACAAGACAATTCCCGAGCTCTTCGCAATGCTAAAGGCTACGGAGGTAGAAATCAAGAAGGAGCATCAAGTGTTGGTGGTCAATAAGACCACCAGTTTCAAGAAAAAGGGCAAAGGGAAGAAGAAGGGGAACTTCAAGAAGACCGGCAAACAAGTTGCTGCTCAAGAGAAGAAACCCAAGTCTGGACCTAAGCTTGAGACTGAGTGCTTCTACTGCAAGCAGACTAGACACTGGAAGCGGCACTTCCCCAAGTATTTGGCGGATAAGAAGGATGGCAAGGTGAACAAAGGTATATGTGATATACATGTTATTGATGTGTACCTTACCAGAGCTCACAATAGCACCTGGGTATTTGATACTGGTTCTGTTGCTAATATTTGCAACTCGAAACAGGGACTACGGATTAAGCGGACACTGACTAAGGACGAGGTGGCGATGCGCGTGGGAAATGGTTCCAAAGTCGATGTGATCACCATCGGCACTCTACCTCTACATCTACCTTCGGGATTAGTTTTACACCTAAGTAATTGTTATTTGGTGCCAGCGTTGAGCATGAACATTATATCTGGATCTTGTTTGATGCGAGACGGCTATTCATTTAAATCTGAGAATAATGGTTGTTCTATTTATATGAGTAATATCTTTTATGGTCATGCACCCTTAAAGAGTGGTCTATTTTTGATGAATCACGATAGTAGTGATACACATATTCATAATATTGAAACCAAAAGATGCAGAGTTGATAATGATAGTGCAACTTATTTGTGGCACTGCCGTTTGGGTCATATTGGTGTAAAGCACATGAAGAAACTCCATACTGATGGACTTTTGGAATCACTTGGTACTTGCGAACCATGCCTCATGGGCAAGATGACTAAAACGCCTTTCTCCGGAACTATGGAGCGAGCAACTAATTTGTTGGAGATATACATACTGATGTATGTGGTCCAATGAATGTTGAGGCTCACGGCGGGTATCGTTATTTTCTCACCTTCACAGATGATTTGAGCAGATATGGGTATATCTACTTAATGAAACATAAGTATGAAACATTTGAAAAGTTCAAAGAATTTCAGAGTGAAGTTGAAAATCATCGTAACAAGAAAATAAAGTTTCTACGATCTGATCATGGAGGAGAATATTTGCGTTACGAGTTTGGTCTACATTTGAAACAATGCGGAATAGTTTCACAACTCACGCCACCCGGAACACCACAGCGTAATGGTGTGTCTGAACGTCGTAATCGTACTTTACTAGATATGGTGCAATCTCTGATGTCTCTTACTGATTTAACGCTATCATTTTGGGGTTATGCTTTAGAGACGGTTGCATTCACGATAAATAGGGCACCATCATAATCCGTTGAGACGACACCTTATGAACTGTGGTTTGGCAAGAAACCAAAGTTGTTGTTTCTTAAAGTTTGGGGCTTCAATGCTTATGTGAAAAAACTTCAACCTGATAAGCTCGAACCCAAATCGGAGAAATGTGTCTTCATAGGATACCCAAAGGAAACTGTTGGGTACACCTTCTATCACAGATCCGAAGGCAAGACATTCGTTGCCAAGAATGGATCCTTTCTAGAGAAGGAGTTTCTCTCGAAAGAAGTGAGTGGGAGGAAAGTAGAACTTGATGAGGTAATTGTACTTACTCCTTTATTGGAAATTAGTTCATCACAGAAACCGGTTAGTGTGACGACTACACCAATTAGCGAGGAAGCTAATGATATTGATCATGAAACTTCAGATCAAGTTACTACCGAACCTCGTAGGTCAACCAGAGTAAGATCTGCACTAGAGTGGTACGATAATCCTATTCTGGAGGTCATCTTACTTGACCATGGCGAACCTATGAACTATGAGGAAGCAATGATGAGCCCAGATTCCGCAAAATGTCTTGAGGCCATGAAATTTGAGATGGGATCCATGTATGAGAACAAAGTATGGACTTTGGTTGACTTGCTCGATGATCGGCAAGCCATCGAGAATAAATGGATCTTCAAGAAGAAGACTGACGCTGATGGTAATGTTATTGTCTACAAAGCTCGACTTGTTGCGAAAGGTTTTGACAAGTTCAAGGGGTTGACTACGATGAGACTTTCTCACTCGTAGCGATGCTTAAGTCTGTCCGAATCATGTTAGCAATTGCCGCATTTTATGATTATGAAATTTGGCAAATGGATGTAAAAACTGCATTCCTAAATGGATTCCTGAAAGGGTGCTAACAAAGTGTGCAAGCTCCAATGATCCATTGATGGACTGGTGCAAGCCTCTCGGAGTTGGAATAAACGCTTTGATAGTGTGATCAAGGCATATGGTTTTATACAGACTTTTGGAGCTTTGTCAGATTTACAAGAAAGTGAATGGGAGCTCTGAGCATTTCTAATATTATATGTGGACGACATATTGTTGATTGGAAATGATATGAATTTCTGAATAGCATAAAGGATACTTGAATAAAAGTTTTTCAATGAAAGACCTCGGTGAAGCTGCTTATATATTGGGCATCAAGATCTATAGAGATAGATCAAGATGCTTAATTGACTTTCACAAAGCACGCATACCTTGATAAAGTTTTGAAAAAGTTCAAAATGGATGAAGCAAAGAAAGGGTTCTTGCCTATAATACAAGGTGTGAAATTGAGTCGGACTCAATGCCCGACCCCGTAGAAGATAGAGAGAAAATGAAAGATGTTCCTATGCTTGCCATAGGCTCTATCATGTATGCAATCTGTGTACCAAACCTGATGTGTGCCTTGCTATTAGTTTAGCAGGGAGGTACCAAAGTAATCCAGGAGTGGATCACTGGACAACGGTCAAGAACATCCTGAAATACCTGAAAAGGACTAAGGATATGTTTCTTGTTTATGGAGGTGACAAAGAGCTAGTCGTAAATGGTTACGTCGATGAAAGCTTTGCCACTGATCCCGACGATTCTAAATCGCAAACCGGATACGTGTTTATATTGAACGGTGGAGCTGTTAGTTGGTGCAGTTCTAAACAAAGCATCATGGTGGGATCTACATGTGAAGTAGAGTACATAGCTGCTTCGGAAGCAGCAAATGGAGGAGTCTGGATGAAGGAGTTCATATCCGATCTAGGTGTCATACCTAGTGCATCGGGTCCAATGAAAATCTTTTGTGACAATACTAGTGCAATTGCCTTGGCAAAGGAATCCAGATTTCACAAGAGAACCAAGCACATCAAGATACGCTTCAATTCCATCCGGGACCAAGTCTAGGTGGGAGACATAGAGATTTGCAAGATACATATAGATTTGAATGTTGCAGACCCGTGGACTAAACCTCTTCCACGAGCAAAACATGATCAGCACCAAGACTCCACAGGTGTTAGAATCATTACTGTGTAATCTAGATTATTGACTCTAGTGCAAGTGGGAGACTGAAGGAAATATGCCCTAGAGGCAATAATAAAGTTACTTTAAATTTCCTCATATCATGATAAATGTTTATTATTCATGCTAGAATTGTATTATCCGGAAACATAATACATGTGTGAATACATAGACAAATAGAGTGTCACTAGTATGCCTCTACTTGACTAGCTCGTGAATCAAAGATGGTTAAGTTTCCTAACCATAGACATGAGTTGTCATTTGATTAACGGGATCACATCATTAGGAGAATGATGTGATTGACTTGACCCATTCCGTTAGCTTAGCACCTGATCGTTTAGTATGTTGTTATTGCTTTCTTCATGACTTATACATATTTATGACTATGAGATTATGTAACTCCCATTTACCGGAGGAACACTTTGTGTGCTACCAAAGGTAACAACGTAACTGGGTGATTATAAAGGTCCTGTAGAGGTGTCTTCGAAGGTACTTGTTCAGTTGACGTATTTCGACATTAGGATTTGTCACTCTGATTGTCGGAGAGGTATCTCTGGGCCCTCTCGGTAATGCACATCACTATAAGCCTTGCAAGCAATGTAGCTAATGAGTTAGTTGTGGGATGATGCATTACGTAACGAGTAAAGAGACTTGCCGGTAACGAGATTGAACTAGGTATTGAGATACCGACGATCGGATCTCGGGCAAGTAACATACCAATGACAAAGGGAACAACGTATGTTGTTATGTGGTTTGACCGATAAAGATCTTCATAGAATATGTAGGAGCCAATATGAGCATCTAGGTTCCACTATTGTTTATTGACCGGAGACGTGCCTCGGTCATGTCTACATAGTTCTCGAACCCGTAGGGTCTGCACGCTTAAAGTTAGATGACAGTTATATTATGAGTTTATATGTTTTGATGTACCGAAGGTTGTTCGTAGTCCCAGATATGATCACGGACATGACGAGGAGTCTCAAAATGGTCGAGACATGAAGATTGATATATTGGACGACTGTATTTGGACACCGGAATGGTTTCGGGGTTTATCGGATATATACCGGAGTACCGGGGGGTTACCAGAACGCCCCTTCCCCCAAGTCAATGGGCCCAAGTGGTGGAAGAGGAGAGGCAGCCAAGGGGCAGCCGCACGCCCCTTCCCCCAAGTCCGAATTGGACAAGGAGGGGGCGGCGCCCCCCTTTCCTTTCCCCCTCTCTCTCCTTCCCTCTCCTCTCCAACTCTAACAAGGAAGGGGGGAGTCCTACTCCTGGTGGGAGTAGGAATCCTCATGGGGCGCGCCAAGGGTGGCCGGCCCCCTCCCCCTCCTCCACTCCTTTATCTACGGGGAGGGAGGCACCCCTTGAGACACAACAATTGATCCTTGAGATCTCTTAGCCGTGTGCGGTGCCCCCCTCCTCCATAATCCACCTCGATAATATCATAGCGGTGCTTAGGCGAAGCCCTGCGTCGGTAGAACATCATCATCGTTACCACGCCGTCGTGCTAACGGAACTCTCCCTCAAATCTCGGCTGGATCGGAGTTAAAGGGACGCCATTAAGCTGAATGTGTGCTGAACTCGGAGGTGTCGTGCGTTTGGTACTTGATCGGTCGGATCGTGAAGACGTACGACTACGTCAACCACGTTGTGCTAACGCTTCCGCTTTCGGTCTACGAGGGTACGTGGACATACTCTCCCCTCTTGTTGCTATGCATCACCATGATCTTGCGTGTGCGTAGGAAATTTTTTGAAATTACTATGTTCCCCAACATCAGACCCTCAAGCAGGCTCTCACGAAAGGGGCCGGTCCTCCTGAGGCCTCACTTTGACAAGCTGTTCATGGTGGACTGCGACGCGAGCGTGGGGTTTGGCGCCATCCTCCATCAGGGCGATGGGCCGCTCACGTTCTTCAGCAGGCCCTTCACCGCGCGCCATCACAAGTTTACGTCCTACTAGAGGGATCTCATCGGCTTGGTGCAGGTTGTGTGTCACTGGCGACCGTATCTTTGGGGGCGGCCATTCTGCATTCGCACGGATCACTATAGCATCAAGTTCTTGTTGGACCAGCGCCTCTCCACCGTGCCCCAGCATCAGTGGATCAGCAAGCTCTTTGGCTTCGACTTCACGGTCGAGTACCGTCCGGGTCGCCTCAACACCGTGGCCGACAACTGTCCCGCCACGACGTCGACCATGACACAGATGACGTCGACACTGCGGCAGCGGTCCTCTTTATTCGCTCGGGTCCCTCCATTGCCTTCATCGACGACATCTGCCAGGCCACCGCGAGTGCCATGGACGCTGTCGGTGTCAAAACCGGCGGATCTCGGGTAGGGGGTCCCGAACTGTGCGTCTATGCGGATGGTAACAGGAGACAAGGGGCACGATGTTTTTACCCAGGTTCGGGCCCTCTCGATGGAGGTAAAACCCTACTCCTGCTTGATTAATATTGATGATATGGGTAGTACAAGAGTGGATCTACCACGAGATCAAGGAGGCTAAACCCTAGAAGCTAGCCTATGGTATGATTGTTGTCCTACGGACTAAAACCCTCCGGTTTATATAGACACCGGAGAGGGCTAGGGTTACACAGAGTCGGTTACAATGGTAGGAGATCTACATATCCGTATTGACAAGCTTGCCTTCCACGCCAAGGAAAGTCCCATCCGGACACGGGACGAAGTCTTCAATCTTGTATCTTCATAGTCTTGGAGTCCGCCGATGATGATAGTCCGCTATCCGGACACCCCTAGTCCAGACTCCTCGGTAGCCCTGAACCGGGCTTCAATGACGATGATTACGGGCGCATATTGTCTTCAAACATTGCAAGGCGGGTTCCTCCTCCGAATAATTCATAGAAGATTGTGAACACCGGGATAGTGTCCGCTCAGTAAAATAAATTCCACATACTACCAGAGAGAATAATATTTACACAAGTTCAATCTACCGACGTATTTTGTGGCGTGACGTCACACCACTACCAAGCCTTTACTTGAATCGCTTTTATTATACCACCTCGGTAGCGTTTAAGCGGTTTCTTGGCATGTCTTGTCGAAGCAGAGATCGTGTTCCCTTATTCGGGATTCCCATCAATACGGACGTGGGTAACCCAACGCGCCATTGATTGTGGCGCTTGGGAGATAAGCGAGTTTTACCGGCCGGTGGAGACGCATAGTCTTCGTCGCCCATATATAAGGGATAAGGATCCACCTCTTTTACCCACGCCTTCTTCCTCCTTTGCTTATCCATCTCCAAGACTCGAGCTCCGGCACCCAGTCCGCACATCTCACCTCAACCTTCTCCAGCCATGTCCGGGCGGAGGCAAGTGGATGGCCTCCTCCGCTACGGAGGGGCACATCGAGAAGCTTGCTGGGCGCCGGATACCTGCCCGGCGACATCAGCACACGGCTGCCCGACGAGGCAGCTCATCCCACCCCGAGGCCCCATGAGAGGGTCGATTCTCCCCACTTCCTCCATGGACTGGGCTTCTGTCGTGGTTCTAAGTCTGACAAGAGAGTGGGGGTAGGTAAGGAGAGGCAAGGTCCTAGCTATGGAGAGGTTGTGAACACAAGCGATGTACGAGTTCAGCCCTTCTCGGAAGAAGTAAAAGCCCCACGCCCCTCGGAGCCCCGAGGCGGTCGAGTGGATTATGAGTGTAGGTATTACAAGAGTGCGAACCCCTCTATCCGTGGAGGGGGGTGGCTTATATAGAGTGCGCCAGGACCCCAGCCAGCCCACATAATGGAGAGGTTAAAGTACATTAAGCACAGGCGCATCGTAACGCCTCATAAAGTACCTTAACTATCATTAAGTCTATTCAATTACAAGCCGTTGCGTTGCAGAGTGCCTTCTGACCTTCTGTTGGTCGAGTCTGTCTTCATGGTCGAGTGAGTCTTCCATGGTCGAGTCCTTCCAGTCAGTCGAGTGGGTTCCTCTTTGGTCGACTGGAAGATGATCTCTTCTAAGAGTGCCCCTGGGTAGGACGTTTAGGTCAGGCCTATGACCCTACCCTAGGGACATGAATCCATCATTAGCCCCCGAATGGATTGAGGCTTGAGTGAAGGAGGAGTTGACGTTGTTTCCGATTGTCTTTTGCATACTGGCTATGTGTTGTTCTGGATCAAGATCTTCTCTATTGATAACAAGCAACTTTTCTTCAGTCGACTCGATCCATTCTTGTTCTCTAGTCGAGTGATCTTTTATACTTCGCTGTTCCCGAACGACGGATCGCAAGGAACTTAGCACTTGGCAAGTCGATCCGCAGCTTGCGGATTCTGCGGGATACAAAATTTGGGGAAGCGCGCGAAGCGGAACGGACCGCGGCGCTCGGATGGGACATGACAGGGACGCCTCGATCTCCGCGCCGCTTTTTCCGCCACGTATCGTGCAGTGCAACTGTTTTGGGATATGATTGGATTGCTTGGGTCCACATGTCATCCACTCAGAAGGGATGTTATAAATGCAACTTGTGAGGGTTTCTGCACAGTACCCTGTTCTTCCTCCTCTGCTCTCTCCGTCTCCGCACACCGCAACTGCTGCCGCTCCTGCTATTCCCTCTCTCGCGCACTCCGCCGGCGGCTATGGGCAAAGAGACGACGGCGGCGCTGGAGCGCGTGAAGAAGGCGTCGGCGGCGGAGAAGGCGTCGGCGGCCGAGAAGGCGAAGGGGAGATCCACCAGCCGCAGCGGTTCCTCGTCAAGATCTCGTTTGCCAAAGGGCTGGGTCCAGGGAGATTGGATCCAGTCGACCATCAGGGAGAAGGATCTCCTCGATATGGCCAACGACGGGCTGATCCCCCACGGCGCCGCAAGGCTTCCCGGCAAAGAGTGGCAACCCCAGCCGGAGGAGGGTGAGTGTGTGCTCCTGGCCACCCATGTTGATTGAGGATTTTCCCGCCGCCGAGTGTTTTCTTTCGTGGCTTCACGAATTTCTTTGGGGCCCAGCTCCACCATTTTACTCCAAACTCCATCGCGTATCTTGCTGCATTTGTGTCTATGTGTGAAAACTTCCTGGGCTGTCGACCACACTGGGGTTTGTTCAAGTATATCTTCACATGTCGCCCCTGACCGTGAAGAAAGCAAGTCCCGTGACGAAGACCCAAGTAGTTCAGATGTGCGGGGCCTAGGGATCCAATTGAGGAATAAGAGCACCTTCCAGCTATGTCTTTTCCCGAAGTCGGTCAGGGCTGGCAATCGACCTGGTTCCATCGCGAGAATGAGTCGACGCCGACACGCCGAGTGGTCTTCCTCCATTCACCATGAGTCGGTGAATGACCCTCCTCCTCAAGGTGGTTCCAGAGGAGAGGGCTGATGTGAAGATGTTGATGGATCGCGTGGTACAGCTGGTTCGGGACGGTGTGATGGCATGGACCTCTTGGAGGTTTTTTCTTGAGGCGATCCAGCCTCTTCAGTTCGGAGCCACCGCATGTGGCTGTATCAATGAACCAAGACGAGACTCGCGTCAACCGGAGGCGGTCGACGACGCCATAGTGGAAAGGTGGATGGCGCGATCATCGAACAAGGACAACCTCGCGGGTCCCGGAGGATTTCTCCACTTGACCATAACAGCGTTCGCATAAGGTACATTTGGTCTGCTTTCCATTGTATATCCGTCGAATGTGTTTCGTGATTTGGTCGATGAACTCGCTTTGATATTTCAGGCCCTTACCGAGCTATACTCGATGCCCAATGGCGCTCGGACTCCGGCGAGGAGGGAAGCGAGGCGAGAGCCAGAAGAGGGATTCAGACGCCGAGGATGACGACGACGACGATGATGATGACGAGGATGAAGAAGAGGAGGAAGAGGAGGAGGTTGCACCATCAAGCGCCGAAAGGCGGTCAAAACTTGTGCACGACCCTTCGATCAACGCTGTAGGAGTTTGATCGCCTCGCAGCCGACTAAACGCCTCGGACCGCTTCTCCGGTGCCGATCGAGAAAGCGCCAAGCAATCGAAGGTAGTCCGTCGAGGCCAACCAAGCCTTTGCCAAAAATGAAGGTGTCCATCCCCACCATATCGGGGTAAACAAATCACTTAAGTCTTCTTGTTCTCAGATAAATTCTGTCTCGGGTCGATACTTGAATCGGTCAATCGACTCTTTGGAACTTGGTCTGCGACTTCAAACCTCGTGCAAGGCCGAGGACCATGAGATGGAGGACGCGGCAACCTCAAATCCCGGTACTGCATCTTTAATTCTGTTCTTAGTCGACTGACTCATAGTTTCTGACTTTGACTCTTTTCTGAAGCTCCAACCAATGACATTATCACCCTTCCCGACGACGATGATGAGGATGAGGAACCATTGAGGTATAGGAGGAGCAGGAAGGCATCTACTGGCAAAGCAGCCCAAGATGTGACGGCGCCCGAGACTGTTGCGACGGAAGGGGAGGCCAGCACTCGACATACCGTGTCCTTCGCGGTGCCGCTGACGAGTGCTCGACCCACTTCGCCGAAAGTGCTGGGCAGCTCGCTCTTCGCCACGCACCACGCCCCGGAGGACCAAGCTAGTGCTGCTAAGGAGGCGATCCGTCAGCAGGGATCATGATGGAGCGGTGAAGATCGCTCGATGAGAGCCAAGCAGCCACTTACGCCAGCTCCGCCCTTCAAAGCAATGTTCAGTCACGACCACCGCCTGCTCGTTAGGATATGCTATCAAAACTTTTCTTTCTCGGAATTCATAGCAGATCACCCACTAGGTGTGTTGGTAAAACTCCAGATTAGCGGGCACGCTGAGTGCACCCACCGGTGTAGTCCCAATATAAGGTCGATCACCGGCGGTCGGTCTTAGGCTTTATAAGTAAATATTGATCATCACCAATGAAACGAATGGGTTTTCGAAACCGTGGGGCACGCTGAGTGCACCCATCGGTGTAGTCCCCGAGGCGTGTGGTCGATCGCCGCGATTGATTACATCTGAAGAAGTTTTGGTCGATCGTCGACTTTTTTTTGGTCGATCGGGTCGACTCTGTCTTGAATAAGACCGTGGGGGCACGCTGAGTGCACCCACTGGTGTAGTCCTCGAGACTACGATTGAATGCTTGCATTCGACCGTAGTCTTAGAAACGATCATTTTCTCTATTCACTCGAAGTGAATCATCTTTGACATTTTGTCGATTGATTCTTCAGAGAAATCATGTGATCTTGCGACGCGCTATACCGAATCGGAGCAAGCATATTCAGCTCGAGTTGGACTTGAAGCTAGTGCAGAGAATCACGAAGGCAAAGGAGGAGACCAAAGGTATGTTTGCCGAGACTTGACGACTCCTTTCTCCCTCATTTGCTTCAAACTCGACTTTGCTGTAATTTGAGTGCAAGGTGAAGGAGGCCCAGAGGAAGAAGGAGCTTGAGCTGTCATGAGAAGATCAAGCTTGCCGACGAAAAAGCTAGCCTCGACCACCAAGCTCGAACAGACAACACCAATCAAGGCTGCTCGCCATTGCCACCAAGGATGTTGATCGATTGAAAGTCGACAAGACCACTCGACCGAGAGGATCAACCAGTTGACCGGAAGAAGAATGACCCGAAGGCTTCTTGGGTGGTCTTGCTAAAAATTGTTCCTTATGCTCGAAGGTAGTCTTCTTCACTCGACCAATTCTTCCAACTGTTATGTTCCCATTCGACTATTTTCTTGATTCGGGGTTTTGTCTTTGCAGAGTTCTGTCGCAACTTTGAAGAAGAAACCAGCCAGCTGGAGACGAACCTTGACCCTGTCAATTCTCCGGTGAATGATGAAAAGTTGCCATGAACGTCTTCCGACTGGAGTCCCATGTTGCCACTGTCGTGGATTACCTCACGAGGCTGAAGGTTGCTACGTCTCGCATCGACTCGACGCTCTGGCCCGGGGCGACACTCCGAAATGACCTCGAGTCGTTGATGGCTCGACTGAACGCCGTCCCTGACCGAGTGCAAGAGTGGAAGAAGTCCTCGGCTCGGTGTGGCGCAGATGTCGCCCTGTGTCTGGCGCGAGTCCATTGCAAGGATGCCCGAGTGAGAGGTTTGCTCTTCACTCGCTAGGATTTCTTATACCTTAGGCGAGCACTGGGCTGCAGCTAAGCCCCCGAGTGAGAGGTTTGCTCTTCACTGTGAGGATTTCTTATACCTTAGGCGCAGCACTGGCTGCAAGCTAAGCCCCCGAGTGAGAGGTTTGCTCTTCACTCGGTAGGATTTCTTATACCTTAGGCAAGCACTGGGCTGCAGTTAAGCCCCCGAGTGAGAGGTTTGCCCTTCACTCAGTAGGATTTCTTATACCTTAGGCAAGCACTGGGCTGCAGCTAAGCCCCCGAGTGAGAGGTTGGCTCTTCACTCGGTAGGATTTCCGTTGTATTTGTCGGAGTAATGGGCCATGGGTAGGCTGACCCAGGACCCAAGATCTTTCAAGACATCGGGGCGAGCCGCGCCCCTCAGCCGAGTTCCGGCCGCGCGACCTTCGAGAAGGTCGAGTCCCAGAGGGGCGACCTTCGAGAAGGCCGGGCCTCAAACTGGCGACCTCCGGGAGGGCCGAGTCCTAGCTGGCGACCTTCCAGAAGGCCGAGTCCCAGCTGGCGACCTCCGAACAAGTAGAGTCCCCAGACGGTGACTCTGGGCCAAGCCGACTCTGGGCTCGCGACCTCTCATGGGGCCGACTCTGAGAGTCGGCCCGCAATCTTTCACGAAGACCAATGCGGGTACAGCCCATCGTGGCTGTCCCCTCGAACCCACGGGGAGAAGGCATGGCTACAGTGAACCGCATCACCAGGAGATCTCCGGTGAGGCGCGGCACTGTTGTCATGCCTCCCTTGACTTCAGCCACAAAGTCGAAGGCACTTTGGCCCACGACGGGCGCGCTGGGCACGTGGCCGGAGACCGCTGCCCCGCCTCGCTGCGGTGAGATAGAAGAACTTGGCCGGAGAGTTCGGAGACGGCCCTGCAGGAGTCGGCCTCCCCAGAGTCGGCCGCCTCCTGGCCCGGGCCCCACAAGCCATAAACCAGATTGGATGGGGAGTGGCGACAGTGATCACTGACAGCGGGCGGCCATGCTCCCATGACCCCATGACCGAGCGACACACGGGAGGGAGTGCATGCAGTCTTGCTCGCTTATCATGGCCATGAGACCCATGGGCGTCCCAAGTCATCGGCGAGAAGGCGTCTGAAGAGATCGACGATCGGGGCCACGCCCGGTCAGATTTCCTTGTACCCGGGGTAGGCCTATATAACCAAGGGCACCCATGCAAAGGGTTCGCCCTGGATAGGTTTTTTAGAGAGATAGCAAGAGGGAAAGAGCTAGCCTTGCTCCTTCCTCGCCTCCACACAACTCGAGGAGCACGATTGTACTATTACCCCATAGTGATCATCACGGAGACCCGTGAGAGCAGCAAAAGATGGGTATTATCTCCTCGGAGAGCCCCAAGCTAGGGTAAGATTCGCCCGGCGTGCATGTCTTCGCCTCATCCTGCTTCAGCACCGCGACGCTTCTACTCGCCCCACCATGATAAGCCACCCGTTGGCATATGTCGCATCCAACCCCGACATTTGGCGCCCACTGTGGGCGAGGTGCACCGTCGTCCGGGAGATCTGCTTCGGACGGGAACCCTTTTCCTCCTCTGGCGGCGAAAGCCAGCCCGGCCTACACGGATAGAGTTCAGATCGACGGCTGCTGGCAAGGCCGGCGTCTCGCGCAGCGAGCGGCCTCGCCAACTCATCGGGCGAGGTGCGCCTCCGACGAGCCGCGCCTGAAGCGCGGCGGTGGCCCCGAGAACCTTCTCGCGGGCCTCCTTGACCAAGCTTCAAGTGCCGGCGAGCCCGGCCAGAACTTGAGTCCGTAGGCTCCTCCGACCCGATCTGGTCGACCACGCGCAGACGCGCGATACCTTCCCCACCAACGTGGTGGAGCGATGACGAGCCGCTTCGCGCGAGAGAGCGACGGAAGCGCCGCCACGGAGGTGCTCGTCATCGCCACGGCGAAGCGCTCCGTGAGAACGCCCAGACCCGCTGCTCGCGTCGCTACCAAGACCTGTCCGCGCCCTCCCGGAGGACGCACACGCAGAGATGTTGGAAGAACGCCGCCTTTCAGCTCATTGAAGCGCCAAGAAGTTGGCAAGCATGAGGCGCTTGTCCAAAGCATACCAGCCGAGGTGGATCGCGGCGTAGGCGCTTCGCCGGCCCGATCACCGGGCCGAGCCGCCTTAAGCGCGATCGAGGAGAGCGCGCCGCTATCGCCCGACCTGTTCGGGCGGCGCCCAGATACGCCACCCTGCGGAAAAAATCCGGCGCTGCGCCGAAGCGGCGGATCGAGGCGAGGAGCCTCGACGGCCAAGAGCGCCGTGATGACGGAGTCGAGTCCAGCTCCTCGGCTGCTGTTACTGCGCAGCAACGCTGTAGCGGCGGCGGTGACGGCTGCAGCAATGAAGAATGAATGACTTACCCCTCGCCCGAGATCAGGCGGCGATTTTCCCGGACGCCGATCGGGCGGAGCCTCAAGGAGGAGGGAGAAAAGAGCCGGCCGCAAGCCCGCTCGGTTCGCGTCTCCATCGAAGCGAGACCAAGATGGCCGCCCAGGCGGTGGAAGCGGCGAGATGATTATCTGCCTCCCCGCCTCGGAGAAAAGCAGCGAAGTCTCCCGCCATTGCCGAGCATCCGACTTTCGGAGATCGCCTTGAGTCGCCGAAAGGAGGGAGAAAGAACTCCGCCGCCCGGATCGACCGACTCCACAGATCCTGGCGTTAGAAGAATAAGACGAACTGGGTCCGCCTTGCCGGGCCCCGCGATAAGAGACGCGCGAGCCCTTCCCCAAAGGGTCCACGCTCCCCTCGAGACACACCGTACACGGCTCTGTGAAGCCGGAAGATTGTGATAGACTACTCCACGGCTGTCAAGCGCCGCCAATGACAACAAGCGAAGCTTAGCCAAGTATGTGCCCCTCATGCTTCAAGGCACGGCCCGACATGGTCGGAACAGACTTGAAGCCCCGCAGCATCAACAGCTGGGTCGACTTCACCGAGGCCTTCATTCGCAACTTCACCAAAGACGCATAAGCGACCAAGCCGCGCCCGTTTCCTTGTCGCGTAAGGCCCCGAGTCGACGCTACGACTATCTTGCTACTGGGCGAAGCTCCGAACTCCCGCGAGGGCGCACGAGGTGCAGGCCATCGAGCATTTTACGGCCGGGTGCCGAGAGGGCACCCTCCTCTTGCACAAGCTCCTCCGGACGAGCCCGAAACCTCGATGAGCGCTAGCTAGTCATCGCGAGATTAAGTACGCCACGGCCGACTCCTCTATGAAGAGCAGATCCAAGTCAACGCGCTGGCAAGGTGATTCCCCAAGCCCGTGTGACGCCGGCCTTGAGACAACGGCAGACGGCAGCAGCGATAACAAGCATAACAAGAAGCCCCACCCGACTTCCAACAGCCGCAGGTGGGCAGCAGAGAAGACCAGAATTCGGCGGCAGAAGCCAAGCTGAGCGTAGAAGCGGCAAGTCCAACTGCTGCCGCTTTCTCCTATGAACAGACTGGATGGCCTCGGTAAGTTTCACAAAGGCGGGCGCCGCCGAACCATACCACCGTAAAGCGCCACTCGCTCGTCGGGATCGCCAAGGAGACGGCCTCGTCCCTCCAGGCCACTGCGTGGCCTGCCGCCTCCGCCTCGCGGCGCGCGCGCGCTACCGGCGCGGGGTCCAAGATGAGTTCCTTAAGAGCACGGAGCATAACGTAGTGTTCACCGACCGACAGATGACCGCGCAGCAAGCGCCAGCAGTAGCAAGAAGTTAACGCAGTGGCAGCGGAAGCCCCTGAGTTCATGCATTGGTCCGAGAAACCTATCAGCTGGAGTCGGGCGGATCACCCAGAGGTGATGCCGAGTCCGGGCTCGTACGCCTTGGTTCTTGGAGCAACCTTGGCCATCGACAAGCGGGTCAGCCGCTTCTCGCGAGTCCTCGATAGACGGAGGCAGCGGCATAAACATCTTGTACAAGGATACCATGGAGAAGCTCGAGTCGGACGGAGGCTGCCGCAGAGCAGCCAGCCTTGTGTTCCATGGGATCGTGCCTGCCTCTCTGCTTTCGCCGATTGGCAAGATTTTGATAGATGTCCTCTTCGGGACAAAGATCACTTCATCCGAGAACCGATCTGGTTCGAGGTGGTGGACTTGAGAGCCCGTACCACGCTTCCTCGCTAGGCCGGCCTGCCTGCCAAGTTCATGGCGGTTCCCCACCACGCTTATCTCAAGATGAAGATGCCGACCTCAAAGGGATCCCGACCGTTCTTTGATTACTAGAAGTCGCCACTTCGGCTGCCTGAGAGCATCAGGCTGGCCGAAGTCTCAGTGATCGCGGCCGAGAAGCGGCTCCTTGACCGTGTAAGTGGCGATGGCTGGAAAGCAGCCGGAGATGTCGCCAGACCCTAAGGAGTCGGACGCAGAAGTATCATTCAAGCCAGCCAAAGAGACCAAGAAGATACCCTTGGACCCGTAACACCCAGGAGAGGTACGTCATCATGGGCACAGCCTTGACGGAAGAATAGGAAGGCGCTCGTCAATTTCCTCCGTGAGAATCGGGACATCTTCGTGATGGTCCCCAAGGACATGCCAGTGTCTGACGCCAATTCGCCGAGCACAAGTTACATGTCGGCCGGATGTGAAGCCAGTCAGGCCAGCTTTGCGCCGCATGTCGAGAGAAGAAGAGAGTAGTTGGAGAGGAGATAGCCCTGCTCCCCGCGGCCGGCTTCATCATGGAGGTGTTTTTCCGGAGTGGTTGGCAAATCTGTGCTAGTGTTGAAGAAAAACAAGCAGATGGCGGATGTGCATCGACTACACCAGCCTCAACAAGGCCTGCAGGATCGATCCGCTCTGCCAAGGATAGATCGGTGATAGACTCCCATAGCCGGATGCGAGCTGTTGAGCTTCTTGGATGCATACTCAGGATATCATCAGATCAAGCTGAATCCAGCAGACAGGCTGAAGACCGCATTCATCACGCCGTTTGGAGCCTTCTGCTACCTGACGATGACGTTCGGCTTGAGGAATGCCGGCGCCACCTTTCAGCGTTGCATGCAGAAATGCCTCCTCAAGCAACTCGGCAGGAATGCCCATATTTATGTGGATGATGTGGTGGTGAAGACAGAGAAGCGTGGGACGCTGCTAGAGGATCTTAAAGAGACCTTTGAGAATCTGGCGCGATTCCGGATCAAGCTCAACCCGGAGAAGTGCGTGTTCGAGTCCCACCGGCCGCCTCCTTGGCTTTACGGTCTCCGAACGCTGCATAGAGTGCAACCTGGCGATGATCAAGGCCATTGAGAGGATGGAGGTACCCAGCCGATCGCTTGGGCGTCACAGTTCACGGCTGCTTGGCTTCCATAAGCCACGATTCATCACGTCGGTCGGGCGAAAGCTCTGCCATTGTATCAATCTAACGAAGAAGACCACTTTTTGAGTGGAACCACAAGGCGATGAGGCATTTCTCCAATCAAGAAGATCTTGTCGACTCGACTGTCAGTTGGCGGCTCCGACTCCCAAAGAGCCCATGCTTTTGTACATCGCCGCCACCGTACCGGTAGTCAAGACGGTTATTGTAGTCGGCGCAAGGAGGAAGGCAAGGCGCTCCTAATCCAGAGACCAAGATATATCCGAGGCGAGGTAATTGTCGACTTCCAAGCAAAACTACCCCCACTACCGGAAGATGTGCTCTGGCGTGCATTTGCTGCCAAGAAGTCAAGCCCTACTTCCAAGAGCATCCAATCACTATGGTTTGCACTACCCCTCACGAGATCATGGAAGTCGAGATGCTTCCGCCGAGTGGCCAAGTGGGCTATCGATCTAGCTCTTACACGATCTACTACCAACCTCGCAGACCGCCATCAAGTCGCATGCGCTGGCCGACTTTCGCCGATCGGCCGAGACCCAATACTACGCCGCATACCGATTCTACTCATTGGCGATTACACTTGACGGCTCCAAGATGCGCTCCGCCTCGGAGCGGCGTGCCTCCCACCTCCCCAAGGGCGACAAGCTCAACACGCGTCTTTGCGATCCACTTTGCGCCTCCAACAACGCCGCGAATATGAAGCGCTCATCCACGGGCTCCGGCTTGCCAAGGAACTTCGGCATTCGCGGGATCCTGTAAGTACGGCGACTCCGACTTGGTGGTTCGGCAGTCATCGGGCGATCGGGACGCCAAGGACGCAACATGGCAAGCTACCGCTTTTGGTGCGGCAGCTCAGCGGATATTTTGAAGGATCACGAGTTCCTCCGCGCATCAAGAAACGACAACGACTCAAGCAGATGCTTTGCACGAGTCGGCTCTACTCGCTAAGCGATACCTTCGGCGTCGCCCTTCGCTCGCCTCCAAGCCGTCTATCAAGCCTTCACCAGTCCGACTCTATCTTATGCCGACTCCCCGAGAAGATAGTCGGATCCGACTCCAAGACCCCAAAGAAGCGACCTCAAGAAAGCTATGGTCAACGGGGGCTGCGCCCGATCGGCAGGGGGCTGCTTGACCGGCCGGGGACTACGCTAGTCGGCAGTCCGGAGCTGCCCGATCAGCCAGAGATTCCTCGGTTAGCAAGCGGCAAGATAGTCCAACCCGCCGCTTTCCCAGCCCAGCCACCCTCGTCCAGGTCCATTGTGGTGACAATCGAAGAGATAAGCAGCACCTTCATGGGCACTGGCCATCCTCAAGTTCCTAGTCGACAGGAGTTGCTGCGAGATGAGACTCTGGCTCGGCAAGTACAACGCCCGGCGGACAGCCTACCCATAGTCAGCAGAGAGTTAGTCGGGCCTGGCGTCGCTGGTGTCCACCGGCGCTGCGTGGAACGAAACAAAACCAGGCGATCCTCAAAGACATCCATCGAGGCGAGTGTGGTCACCATCTTGACCTCGAGGCGCTTTCGTGGCCAAAGCTTCGACACGCAGTTTCTTTGGCCGACTGCTTACGGAAAAAGCTAAAGAATTAGTCAAAAGTGCAAGGGGTGCGGTGTTCGCTCCAAGCCCCTTGACCCGCCTCTGCTTGAAAGGCGATCCCCATTGCACGGCCGCTGCGGTTTGGGGCCTGAGACATGATGGGACCTTTCAAGAGCGGCCGGCCTTTGACCATTTGCTTTCGTCGCGGTGGACAAATTCACCAAGTGGGTGGAAGCAAAGCCCATAAAAATTAAATGGGCCACAGCGGTGGCTTTCATCGCCAACATCACGGTGCGGTATGGCATACCACACGGCATCATCACGGACAGCGGCACCAACCGCCAAAGGCGCCTTAGCTCGTTCTCTTGTGACCTTGAGGCATCCGGCCCGGACTTAGCGTCCGTTGCCCATCCGCGATCAAGCGGCGGGTGGAGCGAGCCAACGGACCTCATCTATCCGGACATCAAGCCTCGATTGGTCGAACCACTCGGCCTTCGGCGATGTTGGGTGGAAGAACTGCTGCCGTCCTCTGGAGTCTGCGCCGCGACTCGAGCAGATCAGCGGCTTCACGCCATTCTTCCTCGTCTCACGGTGCGAAGCCGTCATCAGCCGGATATACAATTCGACTCTCCGCGAGTCTCCATGTACACGAAAAATTTGAAAAAGCCGCCAAAGCGGCGTCGACCTCTTTGGAAGAGGGCGGCTGTTGGCATCGGCCGGTCCGGCATCTACCCGTGAGTCTCTGGCGATACTACTGTCGCAAGGTCAAGCCAAGATCATTCCAAGAGGCGACCTTGTCCTCGGCTGGTCGGAAGAAACTGACCGGCCCGGCCTAAGTTATCGGCGCCTTGGGAAGGCCCCTTCATCATCTGCGGACTGCCTTTTGATTATCTGTATGATATGAATCTACGCACAGAATACTTCCTCCGTTTTTATCATACCGTCGGCACGGGTCCGACAAGTCGGCCGAGGAGACTACCGCCGCTGTGCTATGAAACACTCACGAGTCGGATAAGTAATGTGTCAGCGCTCAAAGTAGCCTCCTACAAAAGCCACGGCTTCATGAGCGTATCGGTAAAGAGGAGGCGGAAGCAGCGCATGCATGAAAAAATGGCTAGAGACTTAAGAAACTACGCATGGCAAACCGGCTCCTAGTTCCCCTCTTGAGCCGACTCACGGCGGTCGGCTCATAGTTTCAACCTTTATTAGAGCGGCCGACTTTGAAGCCGGCGGCGATTCGACCAAACTTCGCTACGACACTAAGCGACTAAGTACTTGCCCCCAAGGTAGCTGAGCAGCTTGACCCAGCGGCAGTCCGAGACGGCTGCCGGATAACAAGCGGCAACCAAAGGAAAGCGGCAAGGAAAACATCTAAAAAGGGCCAAAAGCAAAGGCGGAAGCTTCGATAAATATTTACATAAGGCCCTTGGCGAATACACCTGGTGTTATAACTAACAAGTTTTTCAAAGAACAAAAAGCAGGCAAGGTTGATGCTTCTAGATGACCTCGGGCCGGGCTTGGCGGCTTGAGGCGTCGGAGGCGGTCGGCTGGCGGTCTCGGCAGTCGCCCTCGGTGTGGCTTGCCTTGTCTTCAGAGGCTCGTTCTTTGGGCCGATCAGTGAGGCTGAGTCGCCTTCTTCGTGCTCTGGCGCCTCTTCCTCCTCGCCTCAGATCCTCATTCGCCCTCCCCTCGGTCTTTGGAGCCAATCACCTCCAGAGAGTCCTCCTCGTACTCCGGGTGCATCACGAACCACTCGGGGCGGAGCCTCCTCGCCGTCGGCCCGTCCACTCAGTCGAAGACACTAGTGTCCGTGTACTCGGCGATGGCGCCAGCAGCGTCGGCAGGCGCCTTCCCGGCTCCTTCGGCTGGGCCGGACGGCAGCGGCGAGGCGGTCGAGGTCAGCCAGTACCAACCCTTGCGAACTCGGGGCAGCGCTCGTGAGCGAAACCTCGGCGACCGCGGCGACCTCAGCCCGTCGGCGTCCAGTGGCGGTGCAAAAGCAGCACCTCGGCCCCGAAGCGTGGCGACTTGGCGCCCGGCGTTAGCGGCGCTTGTCGGCCGGTGGCAAGAAGAAGCGAGCGTGCTTTCGAGGCTCTGCCGTCAGCGGTCCGATGGGCGTTGGCGGCGATCACCGCCTGCGCCCTCCGCTCCTCGATCGCCTCGATGGCGGAGGGCGGCTGCAAGTGGCCGTGAAGAAATCTGCCAAAGGAAAGAAAGCGATTAGAAAAACCCGAAGACCGGTTAAACCAAAATCAAAAAGCCCAAAAGACAGGAGTTACCGTCGGCGGCGTCCTCGAGCCGCGTGGTAGCCGGAATTCGGCATCGCCTCGCGGTCGATCGAGGCGGCCCGCTCCATCTCGAACTTCGGCTAGGAGGGCCTCTTCCGTGACTTGGCGTCCTCTGCGCCTTCCAAGCAGATCTTTACGCTTTCGGCGATTCGCGTCGCCGGAAGGTCGCTCTTGAGCAAGCTGTCGCACTCTTCCACCTTAAGCGGCGAATTGGCGTTGGCCTCATCCAGCTGCCCTTGAAGGCGGCATTGGCGTCGAGCCCAAAAGATAAAGCATTGTCGGCAAGGAAAGTCGCGAAGATCCGGCCCATGCGCGGCGATCGTGCCAGGCTCGAGGACTACCCGCGGAGTGCGCCAGCGCGCCCGCGAAAGGAAGAATCCGCTTACCTCGACTCTCCGCCCGGATCGGCGATCCTTCCTCGGCTCTTCAACGTTGCGGTTCAAAGGCGGTAGCGGAGGTTGTGGTACTCTGCAAAGCCCGGAAAAAAGTCGGCCTTTGGAGATGCGCGAGAAAGGAGTTCGAACGCTGCTCGGCAGCCAACTCGAACTTCGGGGACTACACCCGGTGGAGTCTTGGCGCTTACGAGAAAGAACAAGAAAATGAAAAAAGAAAACAAAGCGTGCAGGACGGAGCCGCATGGCGGATGTGTCTGGTGTGTAGAGTTGGAGAGCCGCCTTCTTTGCTCAACTTGGGTGGGCGTCGAGCGCTGGTTCACGGGCGTTACCGCCGCACACACCAGCGGTGGTAGCGCGGCGCTGAAGCCGGCGTCGAGATATACATCTTTGGCGGCGTTCGTCTCTCCAGAAGCACGCAGCTTCGTCCTTCGACTTCGGCGGCGTGTCGGCGGCGACTTTGGCAATGCTGCGTCAGCGTCGTCCGCGGCCGCGATCCTGCGAATCAGCTGCTTGCCGTGAGCCCTCGTAAGCAGGCGGCGGAGAGTGGCGGCGGCGAGTGTCCGACGAGCGTCGCCACCTTCCTCGATGAAGGTTGGCGGTGCCGACCTCCCGGTCTACCCGTAAATCGGGGCGGCGATGAGGACAAAGCATCGCCGCCGCAATGAAGCAGCCGCCTCGGCATCCCGTTTGGCAGCGGCAGCGGCGCGGCCGCGACCTCATCCGGTATTGGCGTTGGCAGCGCCTTAGCCGACTGCGCCTTCTCCGGTAGCTTGGTCTCCTCCTTGCGCTTCTCCCGCAGCGTTCGCTCCGTCGCCTCCCGGAGATCGTGCGGAGTCAACCCGCCCGCGTGTTGGAAGCGTCGCCCCGACCCCATGATGGAGGCGGCTGACTCTCTCAAGGGAGAAGAGTATTTGGAGAGGAGAGGCGAAGTCGAGCAATTCAAGTGAGGTCGAGAAAAGAGCAAAGTAAGGACTTCTGAAGAGACAAGCGGTGGCCTTTTCACTTCCTTCGGAGCGGTTGGCCTTGCGACCGCCTCCTCCCGCTTGGTTGCGGCGGCGGTCCCCAGGCTTCTTGGCCCGCCCGTGCGCTTTTCGGCCCGGCGTGCACTTCTTCGACCCGGCCTGGTTGGGAGGGCGGCTCTCGGTTAAGCGGGATGACTTCGCGTTGATGTCATCCTCGGGCGGTCAGCGAAATCGCCCGGCGACTGAGAACCTCCTCCTCCTCCTCGGCCGGCCTCAGCGCCGGCTCCTAGGTCGAGTGCGTCGATGTCGTGACCTCGTGATGGGGGGCGTACTCAGCTTGACTCCTGGTAGCCGTGGCAAGAGGGGATTCTGCTCAAAAGCCCGACAAGATCGAGCTTGAGGTCGGATACAAGCAAGATCGGAACAGGATGGAAAACTTACCACGGTGGAGGGTTGTCAGCAATCTGACTCCTTGCGGAACCCACTCGTCGGTGAACTTGTAGTGGCGATGGGGTTCACCATGTTCGCCCGCTTCCCAGCGGCATGTCTTTGGTGCACAACCGGTTTGGGATCGTCTTGGACCGCTCATCGGCGAATGAGATGGGGCGGCCCGGCAGGCGGAAGCACCAGCGCGCCACAAAGCGGCGAGGTCGGAGGCGGCGAGCCCCTGGCTGCGTCAAGGCTCGAGGCGCCACGGCGCTGACCGGAGGCAGCGTCCGACCGTTAGGACCAGCTGGCGGCCCGGCGGTCAATGGCGGGGTCGGCGGCAAGTTACCCGATCGCCGTCGGTGGCGGCGTTCTTCTGCGTAAATCGTCTTACGCCACATCTTCACTTCACCGGCGGATGGGCGGGAAAGGGTTGTCGGCCGTCGTCTTGTAGCGTAATGGCGATGAGCGTCTTAGCTGGCGGCGTGAAGCAACTGCGTGTCGAGCGAAGAAGAACTCTCCCCACTCGATGGTGGGGAAAGCGCCCGATGTAAGCCTCGCCAGAGGTGGCGAAAAGGAGAAACACCACGCGTTGGGGGTAGGTGGTGCGGCTGCAAATACAGCTTCGAGGAACGGCGGAAAACCGCTTCCGGGAGAGCCCCATCCGCGCATGAGTGCGGCGGAAGATGACCCTTTCGCCCGCCTCCAGCGCGAGCGATTTCTCCGCCCTTGGCCGGCGAGCACTACGAATCAGCGCTTCGGGGCGGCGGAGTCGGCGGAGAACTCAATGTCCTCGCGTCCACGTCGGAACCGTCCCTCGCCCGGGCCTTGGCCGGTGGAAGCGCAGCGGAGAAACTCATCGTCGGCGAAAGGCAGCGGGCGCGGGCGACGGAAACGACAAGAAGAGCAAGAAGCGAGAGGAGAGTCGCATGCCGTGCGCCCCCGCCTATTTATAGCCTTGTGGCTGAAATCAAGGCGGCGTGAGATGCATGGCCACGACCCACGACCCCCTGATTAAAGCCCCGAATTCACGCCCATGATAACGGCGTGAGAGATACTCTTCGCCCTCGACGCGGCGGATCCTTTCGGGGGTGGCAGCGGTAATCTTGAGCCCCTGGTGGCCCGTCCGTCCAGCGTGGCGAGCGAGCTACTCGCCTCCGCGTGGCGTCGCGATAAGACCGTCTCGCCGAATGGCGAGAGCGTGGCGTCGCGCTGATTTCCGCCATGACTAGCGGAGGCGGCCCCAGCGGGCGGGCAGCTCACCAGTGACGAAGAATGTGGCGGCCGAATATCGGTCGGCGCCCATGGCGCGAAAGCGGCGGCGCCCGCCCGGCCGAGGACTCTGTCGGGTAATGGGCCATGGGTAGGTGACCGGGACCCAAGATCTTCAAAGACATCGGGTGAGCCGCGCCCTCAGCCGAGTTCGACGCGACCTTCGAAGGCGGGTCGGAGCCGAGCCCGGCCTCATGGCGACCTCGGGAGGCGAGTCTGGTGGCGACCTTCGAGGCGAGTCCCAGTGGCGACCTCCGAACAAGTAGAGTCCCAGACGGCGACTCTGGGCCAAGCCGACTCTCAGGCTCGGACCTCTCATGGGGCCGACTCTGAGTCGGCCATAATCTTCCGCAAGACGATCTGGGTCTGACCCATGTGGGCTGTCCGGATACTGTCCGGCGACATCAGCACCGGCTGCCCGGCGAGGCGGCTCATCCCACCCGAGGCCCCATGAGAGGGTCGTATTCTCCCCACCTCCATGAGACTGGGCTTCTGCCGTGGTTCTAAATCTGGCCATTAGAGTGGGGGTAGGTAAGGAGAGGCAAGGTCTAGCTATGGAGAGGTTGTGAACACAAGCGATGCGAGTTCGAGCCCTTCTCGGAAGAAGTAAAAGCCCTCGTCTCGGGCCTGAGGCGGTCGAGTGGATTATGAGTGTAGGTATTACAAGTCACGAACCCCTCTATCCAGTGGAGGGTGGCTTATATAAGTCTTGAGGACCCCGATAGCCCACATAATGGAGAGGTTAAAGTACATTAAGCACAGGCGTTCTTGTAGCGCCCTCATATACCTTAACTATCATTAAGTCTATTCAATTACAAGCCGTTGCGTTGCAGTGCCTTGACCTTACATTGGTCGAGTGTCTTCATAATTGATGAGTCTTCCATGGTCCGAGTCCTTCGGTCGGTCAGTGGGTTCCTCTTTGGTATTGGAAGATGATCTCTTCTAGAGTGCCCCTGGGTAGGGCGTTTAGGTCAGGCCTATGACCCTACCCTAGGGACATGAATCCATCATTAGCCCCGAATGGATTGAGGCTTGAGTGAAGGAGGAGTTAGCGTTGTTTGATTGTCTTTTGCTCTTGGCTATGTGTTGTTAGATCAAGATCTTCTCTATTGATAACAAGCAACTTTTCTTGGTCGACTCGATCCATTCTTGTTCTCTAGTCGAGTGATCTTTTATACCGCTGTTCGAGCAGCGGATCGCAAGGAACTTAGCACTTGGCAAGTCGATCCGCGCTGCGGATTCTGCGGGATAAAAAATTTGGGGAAGCGTAATGAAACGGACCCTGGCCTTTCGGATGGGACATAGCGAGGCGCCTCGATCTCAGCGCCGCTTTTTCCGCCGCGTATCGTGCGGTGCCATGTTTTGGGATATGATTGGATTGCTTGGGTCCACATCATCCACTCGGAAGGGATGTTATAAATGCAACTTGAGGTTTACGCACGATGCCCTTCTTCCTCCTCTGCTCTCTCCGTCTCCGCACACATAGCTGTTGCCGCTCTTGCTATTCCTCTCTCGCGCCTCCGCGTGGCTATGGGCAAAGGCAGCCGGCGGAGCGTGAAGAAATCGGCGGAGAAAGGCGTCGGCGGCGAGAAGGCGAAGGGGAGATCCACCAGCGCGGCGGTTCCTCGTCAAGATCTCGTTTGCCAAAGGGCTGGGTCGAGATTGGATCGATCGACCATCGAGGAAAGGATCTCCTCGATATGGCGGCAGCAGGCTGATCCCCGGCGCCTTAAAACTTCACAGCAAGAGGCGCCCTGGCGGAGGGTGAGTGTGTGCTCTGGCCACCCATGTTGATTGAGATTTTCCTGCGCCCAGTGTTTTCTTCGTGGCTTCTGAATTTCTTTGGGGCCCAGCTCCACCATTTTACTCAAACTCCAGCGTATCTTTGCATTTGTGTCTATGTGTAGAAAACTTCTGGGCTGTCGACCACCGGGGTTTGTTCAAGTATATCTTCACATCGCTCCCGGTATGAAGAAAGCAATCTTTGATGACGAAGCCAAGTAGTTCGGATGTGCGGGCCTAGGATCCAATTGAGGAATAAGAGCACCTTCGGCTATGTCTTTTCGAAGTCGATTAGGGTGGCGATCGACTTGAGTTCTCTTGCGAGAATGAGTCGGCCAGGAGACGATCAGTGGTCTTCCTCCATTCACCATGAGTCGGGTGACCCCTCCTCCACGAAGGTGGTTCGGAGAGAGGCTGATGTGAAGATGTTGATGGATCGCGTGGTCAGCTGGTTAGGGCCAGTGTGGTAGCATGGACCTCTTGGAGTTTTTCTTGGGCCGAATCCAGCCTCTTGATTCGAACCCTTGCATGTGGCTGTCTTTGCAGGAAGCGAACTTCGCGTCAACCGGAGGCGATCGGCAGCCATAGTGGAAGGTGGATGGCGCGATCTTTGGAACAAGGACAACCCTCGCGGGTCAGGAGGATTTCTCCCTTGACCATAACAGCGTTCGGACAAAGTACATTTGATACGCTTTCCATTATATCTGTCGAATGTGTTTATTTGATTTGGCGAACTCCTTTGATATTTCAGGCCCGCCGAGCTATACTCGATGCCAATGGCGCTCGGACTCCGGCGAGGAGTGAGCGAGGCAGGAAGAAGTGGGATTCGAGGCGCTGCTGAGGATGGCGGCAGCGGCGATGATGGCGAGGATGAAGAAGAGGAGGAAGAGGAGGAGGTTGCACCAACTCTCGGAAAGCGGTCAAAACTTGTGCACGACCCTTGTGAGCAGCGGTAAGGGAGTTCTGGCCTGCCTTGATCGACCAACGCCCTCGGACCGCTTCTCGGTGCCCGGCGAAAGCGCCCAAGCGGTCGAAGGTAGCTCCGTCGAGGCAAACCAAGCCTTTGCCAAAAATGAAGGTGTCCATCCCCACCATATCGGGGTAAACAAATCACTTAAGTCTTCTTGTTCATATAAATTCTGTCTCTGGTGATACTTGATATCGGCTGACTCTTTGGAACTTGGTGCTGCGACTTCGAAACCTCGAGGCAAGGCGAGGACCATGAGATGGAGGGCGGCAACCTCAAATCCGATGCATCTTTAATTCTGTTCTTAGTCGTGACTCATAGTTTCGACTTTGACTCTTCGAAGCTCCAACCAATGACATTATCACCCTTCCGGAGCGATGATGAGGATGAGAACCATTGAGGTATAGGAGGGCATCTCGGCAAAAACAGCCCAAGATGTGGCAAAGGCTGTCGCGGCGGAAGGAGGCCAACTTTTCGACATCTGTGTGTCCCAGCGGTGCCGTTGTGGTGCTCGACCCACGCCGTCGAGTCTTGGCAACCGCTCTTCGCCCGCACCCGTCCGGAGGACCAAGCTAGTCTTGCTAAGGAAGTCAGCGGGGATCATGATGGAAGCGGTGAAGATCGTTGGGATGAGAGCCAAGCGACTTACGGCCTTGACTCCGCCCTTCAAAGCAATGTTGGTCGATCGACCACCGCTTTATACTGTTAGGATATGCTATCAAAACTTTTCTTCTGGAATTCATGCATGATCACCCACTAGGTGTGTTGGTAAAAACTCGTGATAGCGGGGCGCGCTGAGTGCACCATTGAGTGTAATCCCAAGGCTAAGGTCATTGGCTGGCGGTCGGTCTTAGGCTTTATAAATAAATATTGATCATCACTCAGATGAAGCGAATGGGTTTACGAAACCGGTTGGGGAACGCAGGTGCACCCAGGGTGTAATCCCGAGGCTGTGGTCATTGGCGGCGATTGATTCAGTCTGAAGAGATTTGGTCGTTGGTGACTCTTTTTTGGTCGTGGTCGTTTCTGTCTTGAATAAGACCCGTGGGGGCATGAGTGCACCTTAGGTGTAATCCCGAGACTACGATTGAATGCTTGCATTATTGTAGTCTTAAAGCATTTTTTCTCTATTCTTTCGGTGAATCATCTTTGACATTTGTCGATTGATTCTTCGTGAAATCATGTGATCTTCTGACGGCTATGCGAGCTGGGTGAGAAGCATATTCAGCTCGAGTTGGACTTGAAGCTAGTGCGGGGAGAATCAGCGAAGGCAAGGAGGAGACCAAGGTATGTTTCTTGAGACTTGGCGACTCCTTTCTCCCTCATTTGCTTAAACGACTTTCTGCTGTAATTCTGAGGCAAGGTGAAGGAGGCCCGGAAGGAAGAAGGAGCTTGAGGCATGCGGAAGATCAAGCTTGCGACGAAAAAGCCTCTCGATCACCAAGCTCGAGCAGGACAACACCAATCGAAGGCTGCTCGGCCATTGCCACCAAGGATGTTGATCGATTGAAGGTGACAAGACCACTCTTGAGAGGATCAACAGTTGACCGGGAAGAAGAATGACTGGAAGGCTTCTTGGGTGGTCTTGCTAAAAATTGTTCCTTATGCTCGAAGGTAGTCTTCTTCACTCGACCAATTCTTCCATTGTTATGTTCCCATTCGACTATTTTCTTGATTAGGGTTTTGTGTCTTTGCAGGATTACTGCAACTTTGAAGAAAAACCAGCCAATGAGCGAACCTTGACCTGTCAATTCTCCGGTGAATGATGAAGGTTGCCATGAGCGTCTTCATTGAGTCCCATGTTGCTTTGTCGTGGATTACCTCCACAATTTGAAGGTTACTCGTCTCGCATCGACTCGGCCTTTCTGGCCGAGGCGACACTCCAAAATGACCTCGAGTCGTTGATGGCTCGGCGACGCCGTCCTGACCGAGTGCAAGAGTGGAAGAAGTCCTCGGCTCGGTGTAAGCGAGATGTATGCAATGTGGCGAGTCCATTGCAAGGATGGTGGAGGTTGCTCTTCACTCGCTAGGATTTCTTATACCTTAGGCGAGCAGGCTGCAGCTAAGCCCCGAGTGAGAGGTTGCTCTTCTTTCGGTAGGATTTCTTATACCTTAGGCGAACAGGCTCGGCTAAGCCCAAGTGAGAGGTTGCTCTTCACTCGGTAGGATTCTTATCCGCCAAGGCAAGCAGGCTCTGATTAAGCCCCAGTGAGAGGTTGCCCTTCACTCATTAGGATTCTTATACCTTAGGCAAAACGGGCTGCAGCTAAGCCCAGTGAGAGGTTGGCTCTTCACTCGGTAGGATTTCGTTGTATTTGGCGGAGTAATGGGCCATGGGTAGGCTGACCCGGGACCCAAGATCTTTCAAGACATCAGGCGAGCAGCGCCTCGGCCGAGGATTCGGCCAGCGACCTTCGAGAGTCGAGTCCCAGGCGACCTTCGAGAAGGCGGACCTCAAGCTGGCGACCTCGGGCGAGTCCTAGTGGCGACCTTCGAAGGCGAGTCAGTGGCGACCTCCGAACAATAGAGTCCCGAGCCGGTGACTCTGGAGCCAAGCCAAACTACGGGCTCACTTTGACCTCTCATGGGGCCGACTCGAGAGTCGGCCCGCAATCTTCCCAGACCAATCTTGGTACAGCCCGCCGTGGGCGTCCCCTCAAGCAGGGAGGCATGGCTCTGAGTGCATCACCAGGAGATCTCGGTGAGGCGCAGCCTTGTGTCATGCCTCCCTTGTTTCAGCCCGGTCGTGAGACCTTTGGCCCTTACTGGCTGGCGTGCGGCCGGAGACCGCGACCCGCCGTCGGTGAGATAGAAGCTCGGCAGGAGAGTGGGAGGCGGCCTGCAGTCGGCCTCCCGAGTAGGCCGCCTCTGGCCGGGCCCTAAGCCATAACCCGGTGGATGGGGAGTGGCGGCAGTGATCTGACGAGGCGGCCATTCCCATGACCCCATATGGACACAAATCCGCAGGGAGTCTTGCAGTGCTGCCCTATCATGAGACCCTTGATCGTGAGCAATCGTGAGCGGCTGGAAGGCGGCTGCCCCAGGGGCCCACGCCCGGTCAGTTACCACCCGAAGCAGGCCTCTCTCGCCCAGGGCACCATACAAGGGTTCATTACTGGATAGGTTTTAAACGAGATAGCAGAGGAAAGAGCTAGCCTTGCTCCTTCACCGCCTCCACACAACTCGAGAACACGATTGTACTAATACCCCATAGTGATCATCACGGAGACCCGTGAAACTGCGATGAAATTATCTCGGAGGCAAGCTGGTGGGTCGCCCGGCGTGCATGTCTTCGCCTCATCCGTTTCGAGGGCCTGCGTGACGTTCGCCCCCACGATAAGCCACCCGTTGGCATATGTCGCATCAACCCCAGGCATTTGGCGCCCAGGTGGGCGAGTGCACCGTCGTCCGGAGATCTGTTACGGGCGGGAACCCTTCACTCCACTGGCGGCGCAGCCAGCCCGGCTCACGGATAAGTGCACGCCGGCGGCGCTGCGGCGTCAAAACGTCTGCGCAGCCAGCGGCCTCGCCGAACTCGCCGAGTCGCCTCTCCGGCGAGCCGCGCCCGGCATCGGCGGTGGCCCGGAACCTTCTGGCGGGCCTCCTTCAGAAATGCGGCGAGCCGCCGTGAACTTGGATCCGTAAACTCCTCCGCCCGATCTGGTCGACTCGGCCGTGTCGCGATACCTTCCCCACCAGCGTGGTGGTTCTGACGAAACGCTTCGTGCGAGAGAAGCGGCAGGAAGCGCCGTCAGAGGTGCTCGTCGCCGGCCACGGCGGCGCTCGGTGAAACGCCCGGAGACCGCTGCTGCTGACCAGAACCTGTCGCGCCCTCCGGAGAACGCACCGAAGATCTTTGGAAAAGCGCCGCCTTGAGCTCATTGAAGCGCCAAGAGGTTAAGCATGAGGCCTTGTCAAAGCATACGGTAGCGAGGTGGATCGGCGTAACTTTCATCCGTCGGCGAGCGTCTTAAGCGTGATCAGGAAGCGTGACCATCGCCCGATCTGTTGGCGGCGCCCGTATCGCCACCCTGCGGAAAAAATCCGCGCTGCCCGAGGCGGCGGCCCGAGGCGAGGCCTCGGCCAATGGCGCCGTGTGACGGAGTCCAGCAGCTCCTCGGCCCAGCGGTTGCTTTGCATGAGCGGCGGCGGTGATGGCTGCAGCGAAGAAGAATGACTTACCCCTCGCCCGAGATCAAAGGCGACCTCCCAGACGCCGGTGGCGGAGCCAGCGGGAGGGAGAAAAAACGGCTGCAAGCCTGATCGGTTCGCGTCTCCATCGGCGAGACCAAGATGCCGCCCAGGCGGTGGAAGCGGCGAGATGATTATCACCTCCCCGCCTCGGAAAAGCAGCGAGTCTCCCGCCGCTGTCGAGCATCGACTCTCGGAGATCGCCTTGAGTCGCCGAAAGTCGGGAGAAAGAACCGCCGCCGGATCGACCGACTCCACAGATCCTGGCGTTAGAAGAATAAAACGGAACTGGGTCCGCCTTGCCGGGCCCCGCGCAAAGCGAGCCCTTCCCCAAGGGTTGCTCCCCTCGAGACACACCGTACACGGCTCTGTGAAGCCGGAAGATTGTGATAGACTACTCCCACGGCTGTCGGCGCCGCCATGACAACAAGCGAGTCTTAGTCAAGTATGTGCCCCTCATGCTTCAGCCGCGGCCGGACATGGCTGAGCGACGAAGCCGCAGCATCCAGCTGGGTGGACTTCGCAGGGCCTTCATTACGCCTTCACCCGGCCATTACTGGCGACCTCGAAGCAGCGCCCGTCTCCTTGTCGTGCAAGGCCCCGAGTCGGCGACTATCTTGTGTTTGGGCGAGCTCAAAACTCCCTGCGGCGTGCGCGGTCTGAGCCATCGAGTACTTCTGGCGGGTGCGAGAGGCACCCTCCTCAAGCACAAGCTCCTCTGGCAGGCGAAACCCTCGATGAGCTGCTAGTCATCGCGAGACAAATCGCGCAACCGACTCCTCTATGAAAGCAGTCAAGTCAGCGGCTGGCAAGGTGATTCCCAGGCTCCCGGGGCCGTGGAGACCTTGCGGCGAGCGGCAGCTGCAGGCGACAACAAGCGTAAAGCCCCCACCCGACTTCAACAGCGGCGGTGGCAGCGATGAAAACCAGCGGCGGCAGAAGCCATGGCGAAGAAGCGGCAAGTCAAGCGGATGCCGGCTTTCTCCTATGAGCAGACTCTGGATGGCCTGGTTTGGCGGTAGCCGTCGAACCATACCACGAAGCCCTGGCTCGTCGGGATCGCCAAGAGGCGGCCTCGCCCTCCGCCGCTGCGAGGCCTGCCGCCTCCGCCTCGCTTGGCCGTGTGACCCGATCGGCGATCAAGATGAGTTCCCGGAAAACGCGGAGCATCGTAGTGTTCACCGATCGACGAATGGCCGTGCGGCAAGCGCCAGCGATAACAGAAGTTAGCGGTGGCGGCGGAAGCCGAGTTCATGCATTGGTCGAAACCTATCGGTTGGAGTCAGGCGGATCGAAGGTGATGCGAGTCGAACTCTTCGCCTTGGTTCTTGGAGCAACCTTGGTGACAAGCGGTACGCGCTTCTCGCGAGTCTGATAGGAGGCAGCGGCATAAACATCTTGTACAAGGATACCATGGGCTTTCGGTCGGACGGAGGCTGAAGCGGCCAGCAGCCTTTCCATGGGATCGTGCGGCCTCTCTGCTCGCCGATTGGCAAGATTTTGATAGATGTCCTCTTCGGGACAAAGATCACTTCATGAGAACCGATCTGGTTCGGGTGGTGGACTTGGAGAGCCCGTACCACGCTCGCTAGGCGGCCTGCAACCAAGTTCATGGCGGTTCCCCACTCGCTTATCTCAAAGATGAAGATCTTGCCGACCTCAAAGGGATCTGACCGTTCTTTGGCTACAAAGTCGTCACTTTGCCTGCCTGAAGCGATCATGTGGGAATCTCTGTGATCGCGGCCAGCGGCTCCTTGACCGTGTAAGTGGCGATGGTGGAAAGCAGCCGGAATGTCGCGGACCCTAAGAGTCGGGGCCAGAAGAATCATTCAAGCCAGCCAAAGACCAAGAAGATACCCTTGGACCCGACACGAGAGTCTGTGTCATGAGCCTGAGGGCCTTGGCGGCAAATAGGGCTTCGTCAATTTCCTCCGTGAGAATCGGGACATCTTCGCATGGTCCCCAAGGACATGCAGTGTCTGAAGCCAGGTCGCCGAAGCAATTACATGTCGGGCGGATGTGAAGCGGTCGAGGCCAGCCTTGCGCGCATGTCGAGGAAGAAGAGAAGTAGTTGGAGAGGAATGGCCGGCTCGGCGGCCGGCTTCATCATGGAGGTGTTTTTCCGGAGTGGTTGGCAAATCTGTGCTAGTGTTGAAGAAAAACAAGCGATGGCGGATGTGCATCGACTACACCAGCCTCAACAAGGCCTGCGGATCCGTTCGCTCTGCCAAGGATAGATCGGTGATAGACTCCATAGCCGGATGCGAGCTGTTGAGCTTCTTGGATGCATACTCGGATATCACGGATCAAAATGAATCCATGAGGCTGAAGACGCATTCATCACGCCGTTTGGAGCCTTACGCTGCAGCGATGGCGTTCGGCGAGAATGCGGCGCCACCTTTCAGCGTTGCATGCGAGAATGCCTCCTCAAGCAACTTCGGAGGAATGCCCATATTTATGTGGATGATGTGGTGGTGAGCGAGGAGAGCGTGGGGCGCTGCTAGAGGATCTTAAAGACCTTTGAGAATCTGCGCGATTCGGATCAAGCTCAACCCGGAGAAGTGCGTGTTGGTCGGCCCGGCCGGCTCCTTGGCTTTACGGTCTCGCAGCGGCATAAGTGCAACCGATGATCAAGGCCATTGAGGATGGAGGTACCCAGCCGGCTCTTGGGCGTCACAGTTCACGGCTGCTTGGCTTCCATAAGCGATTCATCGATCGGTGGGCGAAAGCTCTGCCATTGTATCAACTAACGAAAGACCACTTTTTGAGTGGAACCACAAGAGATGAGGCATTTCTCCAAGAAGATCTTGCGACTCCCCTGTCTTTGGCGGCTCCGACTCCCAAAGAGCCCATGCTTTTGTACATCGCCGCCACCGATCGGATGGTCGGCCACGTTATTGATCGGCGCAAGGAGGAAGCAAAGCGCTCCCAATCGAGACGATATATTACAGGCGAAATCTTGTCGACCTCAAGCAAAACTACTACCCGGAAGATGTGCTCTGGCGTGCATTTGCTGCCAAGCTGAAGCCCTACTTCAGAGCATCCAATCACTATGGTTTGCACTACCCCTCTTGAGATCATGGGTCGAGATGCTTCGGCCGAGTGGCCAAGTGAAACTATCGATCTAGCTCCTTACGATCTACTACCAACCTCGCACCGCCATCAAATCATGACGGCCGACTTCCTCGTCGGCTGGGAGACCCAATACTACGCTGCGCTGATTCTACTCATTGGCTACAGCGGCTCCAGATGCGCTCGGCCTCGGGCGGCGTCATCTCCACCTCCCCAAAGGCGACAAGCTCAAATCGTCTTCAATCCACTTTGCGCCTCCAACAACGTCGCGAATATGAAGCGCTCATCCACGGGCTCCGGCTTGCCAAGGAACTTCGGCATTCGCGGATCTGTACTCTGGCGACTCCGACTTGTGGTTCGGCGATCATCTGGCGTGGGGCGCCAGGGCATAAACATGGCAAGCTACGCTTCTTGGTGCGGCGGCTCGGCGGATATTTTGAAGGATCACGAGTTCCTCCGCGTACCAAGCAGCGGCGACCAGCGGATGCTTTGTAGCGCGAGTCGGCTCTACTGCCAGCGATACCTTCGGCGTCGCCCTTGCTCTCCTCAAGCCGTCTATCAAGCCTTCACGAGTCCGACTCTATCTTATGCCGACTCCCGAGATAGTGGATCCGACTCCAAGACCCGACAAGCGACCTCAAAGCTATGGTCAGCAGGGGCTGCGCCCGATCGGCAGGGGGCTGCTTGATCGGCCGGGACTACGCTAGTCGGCAGGGGAGCTGCCCGATCAGCCAGAGATTCCTCGGTTAAATAGCGGCATAGTCCAACCGCCGCCTCCCAGCCAGCCACCCTCGTCCAGTCCATTTGGGTGACAATCGAAGAGATAAGCAGCACCTTCATGGGCACAGCCCATCCTCAAGTTCCTAGTCGACAAGGGTTGCTGCGAGATGAGACTACGGCTCGGCAAGTCTAGCGCCGGCGGACAGCCTACCCATAGTCAGCAGAGAGTTAGTCGGGCCTGGCGTCACTGGTGTCCACAGCGCTGCGTGGAACGGGCAAAGGCAGGCGATCCTCAAGGACATCCATCGAGCAGTGTGGTCACCATGCGGCCTCGAGCCTCGTGGCCAAAGCTTTTAAACGCAGTTTCTTTGGCGACTGCCACTGAAGAAGCTAAAGAATTAGTCAGAAGTGCAAGGGGTGCAGTGTTCGCTCCAAGCCCCTTGACCCGCCTCTGCTGAAGGCGATCCCCATTGCACAGCCCTTGCGGTTTGGGGCCTGAGACATAGTGGGACCTTTCAAGAGCTGCCCAGCGGCATTATTTCGTCGCGGTGGACAAATTCACCAAGTGGGTGGAAGCAAAGCCCATCAAAATAAATGGGCCCGGCGGTGCTTTCGCCAACATCCGGTGCGGTATGGCATACCACACGGCATCATCACTGACAGCGGCACCAACCGCCAAGGCGCCTTAGCTCGTTTACATGACGCGAGGCATCCGGCTGGACTTAGCGTCCGTTGCCCATCCGCGATCAAGCGGCAGGTGGAGCGAGCCAACGGCCTCATCTATCCGGACATCAAGCCTCGATTGGTCGAACCACTCGGCCTTCGGCGTTGTTAGGTGGAAGAACTGCTAGATCCTCTGGAGTCTGCGCCGCGACTCGAGCGATCAGCAACTTCACGCCATTCTTCCTCGTCTGGTGCGAAGCCGTCATCAGCCGGATATACAATTCGACTCTCCGCGAGTCTCCATGTACACGAAGGAAGTGAAAGCCGCCAAGGCGGCGTCGACCCTTTGGAAGAGGGCATTTGTTGGCATCGGCCGGTCCGGCATCTACCCGCGAGTCTGTGGCGATACTACTGTCGCAAAGTCAAGCCAAGATCATTCAAGAGGCGACCTTGTCCTCGGCTGGTCGGAAGAAACTGACCGGCCCGGCATAAGTTATCGGCGCCTTGGAAGGCCCTTCATCATCTGCGGACTGCCTTTTGATTATCTGTATGATATGAATCTACGCACAGAATGCTTCCTCCGTTTTTATCATACCGTCGGCACGGGTCCGACAAGTCGGCGAGGAGACTACCGCCGCTGTGCTATAAACACTCACGAGTCGGACAGTGTGTGTCGCGCTCAAAGCCGCCTCCTACAAAAGCCACGGCTTCATGAGCGTATGATAAAGAGGCGGAGGAAGCGCGCATGCATGAAAAAATGGCTAAGGACTTAAGAGCTACGCATAGCCAACCGGCTCCTAGTTCCCCTCTTGAGCCGACTCACGGCGGTCGGCTCATAGTTTCAACCTTTATTAGAGCGGCCGACTTTGAAGCCGGCGGCGATTCGACCAAACTTCGCTACGACACTAAGCGACTAAGTACTTGCCCCCAAGGTAGCTGAGCAGCTTGACCCAGCGGCAGTCCGAGACGGCTGCCGGATAACAAGCGGCAACCAAAGGAAAGCGGCAAGGAAAACATCTAAAAAGGGCCAAAAGCAAAGGCGGAAGCTTCGATAAATATTTACATAAGGCCCTTGGCGAATACACCTGGTGTTATAACTAACAAGTTTTTCAAAGAACAAAAAGCAGGCAAGGTTGATGCTTCTAGATGACCTCGGGCCGGGCTTGGCGGCTTGAGGCGTCGGAGGCGGTCGGCTGGCGGTCTCGGCAGTCGCCCTCGGTGTGGCTTGCCTTGTCTTCAGAGGCTCGTTCTTTGGGCCGATCAGTGAGGCTGAGTCGCCTTCTTCGTGCTCTGGCGCCTCTTCCTCCTCGCCTCAGATCCTCATTCGCCCTCCCCTCGGTCTTTGGAGCCAATCACCTCCAGAGAGTCCTCCTCGTACTCCGGGTGCATCACGAACCACTCGGGGCGGAGCCTCCTCGCCGTCGGCCCGTCCACTCAGTCGAAGACACTAGTGTCCGTGTACTCGGCGATGGCGCCAGCAGCGTCGGCAGGCGCCTTCCCGGCTCCTTCGGCTGGGCCGGACGGCAGCGGCGAGGCGGTCGAGGTCAGCCAGTACCAACCCTTGCGAACTCGGGGCAGCGCTCGTGAGCGAAACCTCGGCGACCGCGGCGACCTCAGCCCGTCGGCGTCCAGTGGCGGTGCAAAAGCAGCACCTCGGCCCCGAAGCGTGGCGACTTGGCGCCCGGCGTTAGCGGCGCTTGTCGGCCGGTGGCAAGAAGAAGCGAGCGTGCTTTCGAGGCTCTGCCGTCAGCGGTCCGATGGGCGTTGGCGGCGATCACCGCCTGCGCCCTCCGCTCCTCGATCGCCTCGATGGCGGAGGGCGGCTGCAAGTGGCCGTGAAGAAATCTGCCAAAGGAAAGAAAGCGATTAGAAAAACCCGAAGACCGGTTAAACCAAAATCAAAAAGCCCAAAAGACAGGAGTTACCGTCGGCGGCGTCCTCGAGCCGCGTGGTAGCCGGAATTCGGCATCGCCTCGCGGTCGATCGAGGCGGCCCGCTCCATCTCGAACTTCGGCTAGGAGGGCCTCTTCCGTGACTTGGCGTCCTCTGCGCCTTCCAAGCAGATCTTTACGCTTTCGGCGATTCGCGTCGCCGGAAGGTCGCTCTTGAGCAAGCTGTCGCACTCTTCCACCTTAAGCGGCGAATTGGCGTTGGCCTCATCCAGCTGCCCTTGAAGGCGGCATTGGCGTCGAGCCCAAAAGATAAAGCATTGTCGGCAAGGAAAGTCGCGAAGATCCGGCCCATGCGCGGCGATCGTGCCAGGCTCGAGGACTACCCGCGGAGTGCGCCAGCGCGCCCGCGAAAGGAAGAATCCGCTTACCTCGACTCTCCGCCCGGATCGGCGATCCTTCCTCGGCTCTTCAACGTTGCGGTTCAAAGGCGGTAGCGGAGGTTGTGGTACTCTGCAAAGCCCGGAAAAAAGTCGGCCTTTGGAGATGCGCGAGAAAGGAGTTCGAACGCTGCTCGGCAGCCAACTCGAACTTCGGGGACTACACCCGGTGGAGTCTTGGCGCTTACGAGAAAGAACAAGAAAATGAAAAAAGAAAACAAAGCGTGCAGGACGGAGCCGCATGGCGGATGTGTCTGGTGTGTAGAGTTGGAGAGCCGCCTTCTTTGCTCAACTTGGGTGGGCGTCGAGCGCTGGTTCACGGGCGTTACCGCCGCACACACCAGCGGTGGTAGCGCGGCGCTGAAGCCGGCGTCGAGATATACATCTTTGGCGGCGTTCGTCTCTCCAGAAGCACGCAGCTTCGTCCTTCGACTTCGGCGGCGTGTCGGCGGCGACTTTGGCAATGCTGCGTCAGCGTCGTCCGCGGCCGCGATCCTGCGAATCAGCTGCTTGCCGTGAGCCCTCGTAAGCAGGCGGCGGAGAGTGGCGGCGGCGAGTGTCCGACGAGCGTCGCCACCTTCCTCGATGAAGGTTGGCGGTGCCGACCTCCCGGTCTACCCGTAAATCGGGGCGGCGATGAGGACAAAGCATCGCCGCCGCAATGAAGCAGCCGCCTCGGCATCCCGTTTGGCAGCGGCAGCGGCGCGGCCGCGACCTCATCCGGTATTGGCGTTGGCAGCGCCTTAGCCGACTGCGCCTTCTCCGGTAGCTTGGTCTCCTCCTTGCGCTTCTCCCGCAGCGTTCGCTCCGTCGCCTCCCGGAGATCGTGCGGAGTCAACCCGCCCGCGTGTTGGAAGCGTCGCCCCGACCCCATGATGGAGGCGGCTGACTCTCTCAAGGGAGAAGAGTATTTGGAGAGGAGAGGCGAAGTCGAGCAATTCAAGTGAGGTCGAGAAAAGAGCAAAGTAAGGACTTCTGAAGAGACAAGCGGTGGCCTTTTCACTTCCTTCGGAGCGGTTGGCCTTGCGACCGCCTCCTCCCGCTTGGTTGCGGCGGCGGTCCCCAGGCTTCTTGGCCCGCCCGTGCGCTTTTCGGCCCGGCGTGCACTTCTTCGACCCGGCCTGGTTGGGAGGGCGGCTCTCGGTTAAGCGGGATGACTTCGCGTTGATGTCATCCTCGGGCGGTCAGCGAAATCGCCCGGCGACTGAGAACCTCCTCCTCCTCCTCGGCCGGCCTCAGCGCCGGCTCCTAGGTCGAGTGCGTCGATGTCGTGACCTCGTGATGGGGGGCGTACTCAGCTTGACTCCTGGTAGCCGTGGCAAGAGGGGATTCTGCTCAAAAGCCCGACAAGATCGAGCTTGAGGTCGGATACAAGCAAGATCGGAACAGGATGGAAAACTTACCACGGTGGAGGGTTGTCAGCAATCTGACTCCTTGCGGAACCCACTCGTCGGTGAACTTGTAGTGGCGATGGGGTTCACCATGTTCGCCCGCTTCCCAGCGGCATGTCTTTGGTGCACAACCGGTTTGGGATCGTCTTGGACCGCTCATCGGCGAATGAGATGGGGCGGCCCGGCAGGCGGAAGCACCAGCGCGCCACAAAGCGGCGAGGTCGGAGGCGGCGAGCCCCTGGCTGCGTCAAGGCTCGAGGCGCCACGGCGCTGACCGGAGGCAGCGTCCGACCGTTAGGACCAGCTGGCGGCCCGGCGGTCAATGGCGGGGTCGGCGGCAAGTTACCCGATCGCCGTCGGTGGCGGCGTTCTTCTGCGTAAATCGTCTTACGCCACATCTTCACTTCACCGGCGGATGGGCGGGAAAGGGTTGTCGGCCGTCGTCTTGTAGCGTAATGGCGATGAGCGTCTTAGCTGGCGGCGTGAAGCAACTGCGTGTCGAGCGAAGAAGAACTCTCCCCACTCGATGGTGGGGAAAGCGCCCGATGTAAGCCTCGCCAGAGGTGGCGAAAAGGAGAAACACCACGCGTTGGGGGTAGGTGGTGCGGCTGCAAATACAGCTTCGAGGAACGGCGGAAAACCGCTTCCGGGAGAGCCCCATCCGCGCATGAGTGCGGCGGAAGATGACCCTTTCGCCCGCCTCCAGCGCGAGCGATTTCTCCGCCCTTGGCCGGCGAGCACTACGAATCAGCGCTTCGGGGCGGCGGAGTCGGCGGAGAACTCAATGTCCTCGCGTCCACGTCGGAACCGTCCCTCGCCCGGGCCAATGATGGGATTTCTTTCCTCCCACCTTTGCCAACGCCCAATGGACTTGGAGGGCAGAAACCAGCCCCTCCACCCCTATATATAGTGGGGAGGCGCATGGGAGCTTACGCTTCCCTGGCGCAGCCCTCCCTCTCCCAAGTACTCCTCCTCTCCGCGGTGCTTGGCGAAGCCTTGCAGGGATGCCACGCTCCTCCATCACCACTGCCTTGCGTCGTCTTGCTGCTGGGCAGAGTCTTCTAACCTCTCCCTCTCACCTTGCTGGATCAAGGCATGGGAGGCGTCACGGGTTATGCGTGTGTTGAGCAGCGGAGGTGCCGTCCGTTCGGCACTAGGATCTCCGATGATTTGGATCACGGCGAGTGCGACTCCTTCAACCCCGTTCTCTTGAGCGCTTCGCTTAGCGATCTACAAGGGTATGTAGATGCACTCTCCTTCCCCTCGTTGCTAGTCTCTCCATAGATAGATCTTGGTGTTGCGTAGAAAATTTTGAATTTACTGCTCGTTCCCCACGATGGCATCATGAGCTAGGTCTATTGCGTAGATTCTTTGCGAGTAGAACACAAAGTAGTTGTGGGTGTTGATTTTGTTCAATATGCTTACCGTTACTAGTCCAATCTTGTTTGACGGTATTGTGGGATGAAGCGGCCGGACCGACCTTACGTACTCTTCGTGAGGCGAGGTTCCACCGATTGACATGCACTTGGTGCATAAGGTGGCTAGCGGTGTCGAGTCTCTCCACTTTAGTCGGAGCAGTTTGATGAAAAGGTCCTTATGAAGGGTAAATAGCAATTGGCATATCACGGTGTGGTTTTGCGTAGGTAAGCGTTCTTGCTAGAAACCCATAGCAGCCACGTAAAACATGCAACAACAATTAGAGGGCGTCTAACTTGTTTTTGCAGGGTATGCTATGTGATGTGATATGGCCAAGAAGAATGTGATGAATGATATGTGATGTATGAGATTGATCATGTTCTTGTAATAGGAATCACGACTTGCATGTCGATGAGTATGACAACCGGCGAGAATATAGGAGTTGTCTTTATTTATTGTATGACCTGCGTGTCATTGAACAACGCCATGTAATTACTTTACTTTATTGCTAACGGTAGCCATAGTAGTAGAAGTAATAAGTTGGCGAGACAACTTCATGGAACACGATGATGGAATCATGATGATGGAGATCATGGTGTCATGCGGTGGCGATGATGATCATGGAGCCCGAAGATGGAGATCAAAAGGAGCGAGAATGATATTGGCCATATCATGTCACTATTTGATTGCATGTGATGTTTATCATGTTTATGCATCTTGTTTACTTAGAACAACGGTAGTAAATAAGATGATCCTTACAACAATTTCAAGAAGTGTTCTCCCTAAGCGTGCACCGTTGCTAAAGTTAAATCGTTTGAAGCACCGCGTGATGATCGGGTGTGATAGATCCTTACGTTCACATACAGCGGGTGTAAGGCAGGTTTACACATGCAAAACACTTAGGGTTAACTTGCGAGCCTAGCATGTACAGACATGGCCTCGGAACACAGAGACCGAAAGGTCGAGCATGAGTCGTATGGAGGATCGATCAACATGAAGATGTTCACCGATGATGACTAGTCCGTCTCCGTGATGATCGGACCACGACCTAGTTGACTCGGATCATGTAATCACTTAGATGACCGGAGGGATGTCTATCTGAGTGGGAGTTCATAATATGAACTTAATTATCACTGAACATAGTCAAAAGATCTTTGCAAATTATGTAAATGGCTCGCTTTAGATCCTTTGTTTAGATATGTTCCTAGAAAATCTAGTTGAAAGTTGTGATGGCGATTATGCGGACGGTAGAAAGCTTATGTCCTTAATGCACCACTCGATGTCTTTGAACCCCAAGCGTCGTTTACGGATGTTGCGAACATCGGACATACTGCGTTTGATAACTACGTGATAGTTGGTTAAGCGGTTTAGAGTTGAGGCACCAAAGACGTTTTCGAAACGTCGCGGAACATATGAGATGTTTCGAGGGCTGAAATTGGGATTTCAGGCTCGTGCTCACGTCAAGAGATGTGAGATCTCCGACGATTTTCTTAGCCAGCAAACTAAGGGATAAAAGCTCAATCGTTGAGCTTGTGCTCAGATTGTCTGAGTACAAAAATCACTTGAATCGAGTGGGAGTTGCTCTTCCAGATGAGATAGTGATGTTTCTCCAAAGTCATTGCCACCAAGCTGCTAGAGCCGTGATGAACTATAACATATCGGGGATAGATATGATGATCCTTGAGATGTTCGCGATGTTTGACACATGAAAGTAGAAATCAGAAGGAGCATCAATTATTGATGGTTGGTGAAACCACTAGTTTCAAGAAGGGCAAGGGCAAGAAGGGATACTTCATGAAACGACAAATCAGCTGCTGCTCTAGTGAAGAAACCCAAGGTTGAACCCAAACCGAGACTAAGTGTACGTAATAAGGGAACAACCTTTGGAGCAGAATTACCCTAGATACTTGGTAGATGAGAAAAGGCTGGCAAGGTCGATAGAAGTATATTGGATATACATTATGTTAATGTGTACTTTACTAGTACTCCTAGTAGCACCAGGGTATTAAGATACGGTTCGGTTGCTAAGTGTTAGTAACTTCGAAATAAAAGCTCTGAAATAAGCGGAGACTAGCTAAAGGTGGTGACGATATGTGTTGGAAGTGTTTCCAAGTTTGATGTGATAAACATTGCCGCTCCCTCTACCATCAAGATTAGTATTAAACCTGAATAATTGTCATTTGGTGTTTTGCGTTGAGCATAGACATGATTGGATTATATCTATCAATGTCTGATTATTCATTTAAGGAGAATAATGGTTACTCTATTTATTTGAATAATACCTTCAATGGTCTTGCACCTAAAGGATGGTTTATTGAATCTCGATCATAGTGATACACATTTTCATGCCAAAAGATATAAGATAGTAATGATAGTACCACTTACTTGTGGCCTTTGCCATGTAAGTCATATTGGTGTAAAAGCATGAAGAAGCTCCATGTTGATGGATCTTTGGACTCACTCGTTTTGAAAAGTTTGAGACATCACGAACCATGTCTATTGGTGTATCGCATGAAGAAACTCCATGCGAGATGGATCGTTTGGACTCACTTGATTTTGAATCACTTGAGATATGCAAATCATACCACATGGGCAAGATGACTAAAAAGCCTCATTTTTGGTAAAATGGAACAAGAAAGCAACTTGTTGGAAGTAAACACATTTTGATGTGTGCGGTCCAATGAGTCTTTGAGGCATCTGATGAATATCGTTATGTTCTTACTTCACGAGATGATTCGAGTAGATGTTGAGTATATTTACTTGATGAAACACAAGTCTGAATTATTGAATGGTTCAAATAATTTCAGAGTGAAGTTGAAGATCATCGTGACAAGAGGATAAAATGTCTATGATATGATCATAGAGATGAGTATCTGAGATTCTGAGCTTTGTACATAATTAAGACATTGTGAAATTGTTTCACAATTAATACCGCTGGAACACCATAGTTTGATGGTGTGTTCGAACATCATAGTTGAACCCTATTGGATATGGTGCGTACCATGATGTCTCTTATCGAATGACCACTATCGTTTATGGGTTAGGCATTAGAGACAACCACATTCACTTTAAATAGGGCACCACGTAATTCTGTCGAGATGACACCGTATGAACTATGGTTTAGAGAAACCTAAGCTGTCATTTCTTAAAGGTTTGGGGTTGTGACGCTTATGTGAAATAGTTTCAGGTTGATAAGTTTGAACCCAAAGCGGATAAAATGCATCTTCATAGGACACCCAAAAACAGTTGGGTATACCTCCTAATTCAGATCCGAAAGCAATAGGGATTGTTTCTTGAATCGGGTCCTTTCTCGAAGAAAAGTTTGTCTCGAAAAGTTGAGTGGGAGGATGGTGGAGACTTGATATGGTTATTGAACCATCACTACAACTAGTGTGTAGCGAGGGCACGAGGAAGTTGTTCTGTGGCACCACCAATTAGTAGAAGCTTATGATAGTGATCATGAAACTTGGATCAAGTCACTATCGTACCTCGTGGGGTGACAAGGATGCGTCTTGCTTGAGTGAATGCAGTAATCCTGCCTTGGAGGTCATGTTGCTGAACAACAATGAACCTCTGAGCTATGGAGAAGCAATGGTGGGCCCAAATTCCGACAAATGGTTAGAAGCCATGAAATCCGAGATAGGATCCATGTATCAGAACAAAGCATGGACTTTGGTGGACTTGCCCGATGATCGGCAAGCCATTGAGATAAATGGATCTTTAAGAAGAAGACGGATGTGGACGGTGATGTCACCGTCTATGAAGCATGAAGATGGTGGCGCGCCTTCGGCTCACTCCAGTGGTTGTAGCGTCGCTAGGTGGTCTACGGACCTGGATGTATTTTTTACTTCTGGTGTTCTTTATACTACCTTGTCAGTTAATGAATAGATCGGAAGATTTCGCGCAAAAAAGAAACTAAGAGGGGACAAGCAATTTAGGCATCTTGTTTGACCTCCACGCTTTAAGTTATTAGGTTCCACACTTTTCGCTTTCTTGATGTAGCATGGAGCTTTAATCTGGAGAACCTAGTGAGTAGTGCACTATTTTTATTTTGACTTGGAGTAATGCACTATATTGATTTGACTTGTGATGTGATGTGGCACCACAGAAAGGAATTTTGGTCCCGAAGTGTGTCATACAATTCAGTTTACTTGGATGGGTTACAACACATTTTCTTTGTCACCTATTGCTCAAGATGCTAGAGGCAACTTCAGATTTTGGAAATGCTCACCATCCTATAAGTACAGTATTTCTTATAAAATTGCGCTTAGTAAAAATATAAAGAAATAGCCCATTTTAAGTAGTTTCACAATCATTTTATCAATAAATACAAAACTACAGTTTTAGGATCCCAACAAAACATGAGTGGCTCACTTGTTATTGATGCAATAATGTATAGATGATGATCCCACAAGCGTAGGGATCACAACACAAATTTATTGATTCGACACAAAAGAGCCAAAGAGCATTTAAAAACTTTAGCAGTTAGCAGTTATGTTGTTGAAAGTGCTAGTATCGACTAGAGGGGGGGTGAATAGGCGATTTTATGAAAGTCTTTAAAACTTGGAAATTTCGAAGACAAACAATCGAAATGCCCTAATTGATATGCAGCGGAAGATAAACTACCGTAAGCAAACCATAGTCAAGTATGCAATGATGTGAAAGCACAGGACTAATAGCAGCTAAGTAGTAAGGATCAGGATGGAAGATAGTATGAAGCCAATCAGCGATAGTAGTCAAGCAATGAAGTCAAGCAGTGCGACGGATAGGCAATGACTTCACGAAGACAAACTCAATATAAAGGATGGGAAGGGATAGAACCCGATCGCTTGTTGAAGACCACGAGTTTGTTGGACCGGTTCACTTCTTGTGACAACTATATGTGCAGTTAGGGAGGCTGAGATTCAACTCGAGAAGACCGTGTCTTCACCTTATTCCCCTTGAGCTAAGGACACCTGTCCTCGCCCAATCACTCTGGTAAGTCTTCAAGGTAGACTTCCAAACCTTCTGAGACTTCGTTCACCGGCAATCCACAATGACTCTTGGATGCTCGAACCACGGCCTAACTAACGGTGGAGGATTCCACAGTCCTCAAGTGTAATAAGTCTTGGTCACCAGAGACGAAGGCTTGATGATGCCTAACACTCTTTGGCTCTGGGTGTTTGGGCTTGGTCCTCGCAAGGTTTCTCTCTCTCAAAGGCTTGAGGTGGGTTGCTCTCAAGCGACAAAAGTCGTGCACTAACTCTGAGCAGCCACCAATTTATGGTGTAGGGGTGGGCTATTTATAGCCTTTGGGCAACCCGACTGATATGTCGAAATGACCACTGGGTCACTAAAGGCCGACACGTGTTCCAGCGGTCAGATTTCAAACACACGACAACTTTACTTGGGCTACAAGCAAAGTTGACTCATCCACTCTGGATAAGATTTGCTCTCATTGTCTTCGCTCGAAGACATAGGATTTAGGTTGAGCATCACTTGATCATTCGACTTAGTTCACTTGGACCCCTTAACGATGCGGTGGTTCCTATGACTCAACAAAGAAGAAAAAGGAAGCAGCGAAACACACAGTCTTCGCGCTCCATAGTCTTCACTCAATGTCTTCTCATGTCATAGTCTTCAATATGAATATCTTCACATACCACCATTGTCATCAATGTATTCATACATTTTTAGGGGTCATCTCCGGTAGGTAAACCCGAATCAATGAGGGACACTACTGCGTTATCTGCAATTCTCACAAGCGCATTAGTCCCTCAACCAACTTTGCCGTCAATACTCCAAAACCAACTAGGGGTGGCACTAGATGCACTTACAATCTCCCCCTTTTGGTGATTGATGACAAAGCTGGTTGAAGTTTTCATGGTGATAAAGTATGTGAAATTGTAAAGGATAGTGTATTGTCTTCATAAGTAGCAAGGGCTCCCCCTGAAGATGTGCATATAATCAATTTGTGTTTGGAATGCAAATGCACATGGCAGGTTGTACTTGTGGAGATCCACTTCAACTTATGAAGATAATTCATCATGCATGAACTGATATAGCAAGTAGAATGACATGCATAATGAAAAATGGACGTCTGCAGAATGATCTAAGTGCGGAAGTTATCATCGCACATGCGGAATTTATCATCGCATCACAGTAAAGCAAATAAGTAGCAGACGACCATCAAGTTTAAGTGTTACAACTCAAAGAACCAAATGTTTCAAAAGCGAGAGTTGTAAACACGAGGCAAAATATAAAGCAACGCCCATATGAACCGCTTGAAGACTATCAACTCATCGCTTCTCCCCTTTTTGTCGATAAGGACCAAAAGGTTTGAAGACATAGAGTATCTACGTCCTCATGAGTAGGTGAAGCGGCGGGGTTATCGTTGTTGTTTGGCGGTCAGGCGTACTTAGTGCGGTGTCGATCGTCGTGCAGCAGTAGAGGCGGTGAAGTAGCATCATCTTCATCATCGATCACTCTGGCATTCCACGGTTGCAGCGGAGGAAGAATAGTCGAGTCTTCAAGAGATGGAGTTGACGTGGGACTGCGGTCCGTGGAGGTGGAGTCAAACTTGAATCTTCGGTGAAGCCATCGTCTTGAAGATCGTCTTCAGCACTGAGCAGCGTCAAACTCTTCCAAGATCTCCGACAAGTCTCATGAGCAACAAATGCATTCTTGGTGGCACGATTTCGAATGCGATTTAAATCCACCAAGAGGCTTTGCATCTGTCTCTTGAGCCAATAATGATGCTTATCTTGTTTACGATGAAGGTCCACAAAGTTCTCGGTCATTGAGAGCGAGGCGCTCTGAGGCCTTTGGGCAATGGTGCTTTCGGTGGCTTGATATCGCCGCGATGAAGCGACAGTATTTCCAGCCATTGGATAGAATCGTGTTCTTGCTTGGGCGCCTTCAATAGGTTGAGTGAAGCTTTGGTGCTCGACATTACGAAGACAAAGAGGCTTCTTGGCGGTCGAGTATATGGCTTCAGTGACATATCAACTTCGGTAAAAGATCGGAGGATTGCAAGCGGAAGGCTGATAGTTGACGAGAGAATTAATAAACGATGAGGCGCATGACCCATGGAGCATAGAACTTCAGACCAAAAGGTCGGATCGAGGCGACAAGTTGCACGATGAAAAATTCTTGGGAGTTGAAGGCTGATGCCATTGAGGGTGTAAAGACCAAAGTCTTCATGGCTCCTTCAAGCTTGGCGTGATGAGTGTCCTTTGATAGGCCATAGAGTTCGCCTGATGATATGATATATTGTGCGAGGAATATACACAAGTCATCAACAAAGAACTCCGTTGGATATTCAGCGTCAGATGGCAAAGGCTTCATCATGTAAACATCGGCTCATGTTGGGTTACGGCTTATGGAAGATGCTCTCCGATTGCATTGTGGTGTAGTTGACAATCAGGTTAATATAGCTCTCCGGGAGTGGGTAGGCTGTAAGCTCAATGATATCTAGAGCTTTGGCTTCATGATGAACATTTCGGTCATCCACTCGAGAACCCATGTCTTGATATCTCTGTTGTAGCCGCGAATGTGGAGGATAGCATAGAATTGAAGCAACAGTTCTTCATTCCGGTGTTCCTTATGCATCACAAAGTGAGCAGGCCGGCATCAAGCAGATCAAGTGCTTCTTCTAAGCGGCAGTCCAACAATAGCCCGATGTCGGCGCATATGAGGAAAATGTGCCCTTGATCTTCTGAGAGCAGGAGTAATAGCTTCTCTGCGATAACTCGAGAACCGATCGAGAAGATATTCTTGGCTTTGAGTAGGGGTTCTTAAGCATTTGTCAAAGAAGGTGTTGTGGCTTTTGAAGCCATTGGCATTGAAGGACCACAGTAGAATTAGCGATGCAGGAACCTTGGCAGTCTTGGCTTTAGCCACGGACCTAAGGCCTATGCCCAACATGATAATCAAATTGAGGACCCGAGGTAGTAGGCGGAGGAACGAGCAGACCATCGGACGGTGGTTAGGTGACCATATTGTATGCTTGTTCAATTGTATAGGGCCTTGGTGGCGGAGCAGGGAGTAGTGGCAGTGAGGCTTGGCTGCTGCAGGTGCTTTAGGAGCAGTGGCCTCATTGGCTTCGGCACCTTGGTTGGTGCAAGCTCCACATTAGCTTGAGCCATGACTCGTCATTGGCTTCATTGGCGTTGGAGGTGGCAGCTTCAACATTTTCAACCTCCACTTGATGAGTGGAGGGTGAGACGCTGTACGTTCACATCAGGAATAGCTTCTTCAATAGCAGGGGAGTAGGGACACATCGTCTTCTTGTCTTTCATCGGTGATGCAGCTGGAATGTCTTGACAGCTTGGGCTTGGACACGGAGACATTCCGCAGTTAGGTGGCCCGGAAACACTTGGCGTCAACAGGTTGGTGATGCACTTCTCCATACAGAGCAGCTCGAGAGAGGACTTGAGGCCTTTGTCCTTTGCGAAGCTGCGAAATCTTGTAGCGCCTTTGGAGATGGAGTTGGCTCGGCCTCAAAGTCTTCTTCTTCTTCTTGCGCAGGTGGTGTAACTTGTTGTTGTTGTTGGGGAGTACTTGGGAGTCTTGTTGTTGTGGGTGATCAGCCCATGATGCATCCTAAGCGATTGGCGTCGGATGGCGACCAATCTTGATGAGTTATTGTTCGTGAGAACAAGCGATGATACTACGTTGTGTTCGATCGAGGAAGAACTTCACCATCTTCAACATTGTCGCCGTGACCAATGTCTTGACAGCGGTGGGTTAATTTGCTGGAATAACTTCAGCTTCATGAGCCTCTGTGGAGGCGGGCTCATGAACTATCATCCGTCGTTCTTGGTGTTGGGCGCGGGGCGAACCAGAGATGGGTTCAACAACTAAGGGCTCTGTGGGAGCAGCCCTAGTCTTCTTGGTTTTGTGCTTCTTCTTGGAGGGAGCATCGAGAGAGCTTCAAGATTCTTCCTTTTTACGGCTTCAGCCTCGGCAGCCCTCGTCTTTTTCTATTGAGAAGCGGTTAGCGGGACTTTTGGCTTCAAGCCAGTCATCTGCTTAGGAAGATAATCACGAGTGCTTCTTGACTTGAAAGCGCTTGGTGGGCGGTTGATGGCTTCTTCTTCTTTGCAGCCATCACAGGGTGATGCCGGGGCGGCCAAGAGACTTCGCTTCTCGGCCTCATTGTAGGCAAGCACACACTTGTCATCAAACTCTTCATGCGCTCACGAGAGCCTTGAGCTTCTTCACGCTTCTTGAGAAAAGCTTCCTTAAGCTCGTGCGGCATGACCTTGAAGTTTCGGCGTCTTGCCTGTTGAGCTTGGCTACATGCTTCTCAAGCGAGCCTTTTCATAGTCAATCTTGTTCTTGACTCAACGATCTTGCTGGCGAAACTAGCTCGAAGCAATGGCGCCATTGAAGGCGTATTTGAGGCCAATGGGAAGCTGCAGATCTTCAAAGCTGGGATTTGGGGTGTCGAACCACTCATCAATGAAGTTATGGATGATTGCCACATCAAAAGAGGCAAGTTGTTGAAGATCTCTGCTTCTTCCTTGCTCTTGATCGGTTGCTCAAGGGCATCATCGCAAGATCTTCATCATTTAGACGGATCGATGGGTTCTTCATGAGAATGGCAGCGAGGAGTCAAGGTTTGATCGGTATGCACGACAATTTGCTTTTTCTTCTCCGTTCTCTTGGAGATCGTGATTGATCTTCAAGCTGCACCTTGTCTTGAGGAGGTGCGATGGCTAGTAACCATGCGTGAAGCTTTTGGAGCGGTGATCTTGAAGCCTTAGGCTTCTTTTGCTTCTATGACCGGAGGAGGGCTGGGGCTTCATCGATGTCAACATCATTGTCAAAATTATCTACTCGGCACCTTGGACCAAGATGTAAGTAATGAGGCCATCAAGGTTGGAGAAGGGGCCGATGATATTGGGATCGACATCCGTGAGCCATCGGCACGGGGGGCGGGGGACCGGGGTTGAAGTCTAATCCCAATGACTTCTTGTTTTCCTAGGCCAAGCCTTTGCGTGATGGAAATTGCGCTTGAAGAGAATATCGTCCCGACACGAGCAATGATGGCGAATTCGGCATTCTCGGTGAGGTCCACGGACCATGCGAGGATAGAAACCTTGTGCAATAGCTTGACTCTGTTCTTGGGTTGAAGGCCTCGATAGAAATATCACCCCAAGGACTCTTGATAACATTCTTCTCTGCATATTCCTTGGTCACAAACTTGTACTTGAACCATTCTTCAGCCCAATAGCGTCGAATCCATTGGATTAGTGTCTTCTATTGATGATAATTCTCTTGAGGATCTGTCTTGTAAAGTTCTCTGAGGTCATCGGCGAGATCTTTTGATGTACCACTGCGCTGTTTGCCACCCTTCCTTCTGATTTTTACGTAGCCATGAACTTCAAACTGAATGGCCATCGTTCAAAGGCTTCAAGACTTCAACTGGCGATCAAGCGAGGCGGCCGGGAGTATTAATGTGATCTTTGTAAGTATTACATTGTTGGGGCGTAGTAATTTCAAAAATTTCCCTACGCTACGCAAGATCATGGTGATGATATAGCAGCGAGGGAGAGTGTTGTCTCGTACCCTCGTGAACCCGAAGCGAGCGTTTACTGCTAGCGGTTGATGTGAGTCGTCGTCTTCACGATCCGACCGATCCAAGCACGAGCGTCACGGGCCTCCGAGTTCAGCACCGTCCAGCTCGATGGCGTCCTTGAACTCCGATCCAGCGAGTGTCGAGGAGAGTTCCGTCGGCCTGACGGCGTGGTGGCGATCTTGATGTTCTCGCGCGGAGGCCGCCTAAGCTTGACGATATGACCGAGGTGGAATATGGTGGAAGGGGCACCGCTGCGGCTAAGAGCGATCCGTAGATCAACTTGTGTGTCCATGGGGTGCCCCTGCCCCGTATATAAAGGAGGGAGGGAGGAGGAGGCCGGCCCTATGAGGCGGCGCCATGGGAGTCCTACTCCCACGGGAGTAGGATTCCCCCTTCTAATCAACTAGGGTCCTTCCATGTAGTAGGAGTAGGAGACTAGGAAGGGAAAGAGAGAAGGGAAGGAAGGAGGGTGCGGCCCCCCCTAGTCAATTCGGACTAGGGCAAGAAGCAGCGGCCTGCCCTAGGCAGCCCTCTCTCTTTCCCTTGAGGGCCCAATAAGGCCAATACTTCTCCCGGCGAATTCCGTAACTCTCGGTACTCGAAAAATACCGAATCACTCGGAACCTTTCCGAACTCGAATATAGTCGTCAATATATCGATCTTTACGTCTCGACCATTTGAGACTCCTCGTCATGTCCCGATCTCATCGGGACTCGAACTCCTTCGGTACATCAAAACTCATAAACTCATAATATAAGCATCGCCGAAACCTTAAGCGTGCGGACCCTACGGGTTCGAGAACTATGTATACATGACCTAGAACTATTCTTGGTCAATAACCAATAGCGGGACCTGGATGCCCATATTGGCTTTTACATATTCTCGAAGATCTTTATCGGTCAAACCGCATAACAACATCGTTGTTCCCTTTGTCATCGGTATGTTACTTGCGAGATTGATCGTCGGTATCAATACCTAGTTCAATCTCGTCACCAGCAAGTCTCTTTACTCGTTCGTAATGCATCATCCGTAACCAACTCATTGGTCACATTGCTTGCAAGGCTTATAATGATGTGCATTACGAGGAGAGCCGAAGATACCTCTCAGAGCAATCGGGTGACAAAACCTAATCTCGAAATCGCCAACTCAACATGTACCTTGGAGACACCTGTAGTACTCCTTTATAATCACCCGATTCGTTGTGGCGTTTGGTAGTACCAAAGTGTTCCTCCGTAGCAGGAGTTGCATAATCTCATAGTTACGAGGAACATGTATAAGTCATGAAGAAAGCAATAGCAACATACTAAGCGATCAAGTGCTAAGCTAACGGAATGGGTCAAGTCAATCACATCATTCTCCTAATGATGTGATCCCGTTCATCAAATGACAACTCTTTTGTCCATGGCTAGGAAACATAACCATCTCGATAAGCAGAGCTAGTCAAGTAGAGGCATACTAGTGACACTATGTTTGTCTATGTATTCACACATGTATTATATTTCGGTTAATACAATTCTAGCATGAATAATAAACATTTATCATGAAATAAGGAAATAAATAATAACTTTATTATTGCCTCTAGGGCATATTTCCTTCAGTCTCCCACTTGCACTAGAGTCGATAATCTAGTTCACATTGCCATGTGATTTAACACCAATATTCATATCGTATATGATTAACATCCACAGATTCACATCATCATGTGACCAACATCAAAGGTTTACTAGAGTCAATAATCTAGTTCACATCGCTATGTGATTAACACCCAAAGAGTACTAAGGTGTGATCATGTTTTGCTCGTGAGAGAAGCTTAGTCAGCCAGATGCATCACATTGAGCCGTATGTATTTTACAAATATTTTATGTCACGATGTTACGCGGAGCTACTCTAGCTAATTGCTCCCACTTTCAATATGTATCCAGGTTGAGACTTAGAGTCATACGGATCGGTGTAAAAGTTGCTTGATGCAACTTTTACAACAAACTCTTTTATCACCTCCATAATCGAGAAACATCTCCTTAGTCCTTACTAAGGATATTCTTGACCAATGTCGATGATCTACTCCTAGATCACTATTGTACTCTCTTGCCAAATCTGAGCAAGGTATACAATAGGTGCGGTACATAGCATAGCATACTTTATAGAACCTATGGTGAGGCATAGGAATGACTTTTCATTCTCTTTCTATTTTACTGTTGTGGTCGGGATTTGAGTCTTACTCAATTTCATACCTTTGCAACACAGGCAATAACTCTTTCTTTGGTATTCCATTTGAACTATTTCAAAATCTTGCCAAGGTATGTACTCATTGAAAATCTTATCAAGCGTCTTGATCTATCTCAATAGATCTTGATGCTCAATATGTAAGTAGCTTTTCTTGAGGTCTTTTCCTTTTAAAGAACTCCTTTAAAACACTCCTTTATGCTTTGCGAGAAAAAATTCTACATCATTTCGATCAACAATATGTCACTCACATATACTAATCGGAAAGGCTGTAGTGCTCCCCTCACTTTATTGTAAATCTGAGGCTTCATCGTAAGTCCATATAAAACTATATGCTTTGATCAATTTATCAAGCGTATATTCAACTCGAGATGCTTGCACCAGTCCATAGATGGATCATTTGGAGCTTGCACATTTTATTAGCACCTTTAGGATTGACAAAACCTTACGGTTGCATCATATACAACTCTTCTTTAATAAATCCATTAAGGAATGCAGTTTTGACATCCATTTGCGATTTCATAAAATGTGGCAATTGCTAACATGATTGAGACAGAGACTTAAGCATCGTCTGGTGAGAAAATCTCATCGTATTCAACACCTTGAACTTGTTGAAAACCTTTACGCAACAAGTCGAGCTTGGTAGATAGTAACACTACTATCAGTGTCCGTCTTCCTCTTGAAGATCCATTCATTTAACATGGCTTGCTGATCATCGAGCAAGTCAATAAAAGTCCATACTTTGTTGTCATACATGGATCATATCTCAGATTTTATGGCCTCAAGCCATCTTGCGGAATCTGGGCTCATCATCGCTTCCTCATAGTTCGTAGGTTCATCATGGTCTAGTAACATGACTTCCAGAACATAATTACTACACCACTCTAGTGCGGATCTTACTCTGGAAGACCTCACGAGGTTACTGTAGTAACTTGATGCGAAGTTTCATGATCAATATCATTAGCTTCCTCACTAATTGGTGTATTTGTCACGAGGACTGATTTACGTGATGAACTACTTTCAATAAGGGAGCAGTCAGATTACCTCATCAAGCTCTACTTTCCTCCCTCACTTCTTTCGAGAGAAACTCCTTCTCTAGAAAGGATCCATTTTAACAGCGGATATCTTGCCTTGGATCTATGATAGAAGGTGTACCCAACAATTTCCTTTGGGTATTCTATGAAGGCGCACTTCTCCGATTTGGGTTCGAGCTTATCGAGGATGAAACTTTTCACATAAGCATCGCAGCCCCAAACTTTAAGAAAGCGACAACTTGGGTTTCTTGCTAAACCACAGTTCATATAGTGTCGTCTCAGCGGTTTAGATGGTGCCCTTTTAACATGAATGCAGCTGTCTCTAATGCATAACCCCAAAACAACAATGGTAAATCAGTAGAAACATCATAGATCGCACAATATCCAATAAAGTGCGGTTCACGATGTTCGGACACACCATAATGTTGTGGTGTTCGAGTGGCATGAGCTGTGAAACTATTTCACATTGTTTTAGTTGAAGTCCAAACTCGTAACTCAAATATTCGTCTTTGCGATCAGATCGTAGAAACTTTATTTTCTTGTTCGATGATTTTCTACTTCACTCTGAAATTCTTTGAACTTTTCAAATGTTTTGGACTTGTGTTTCATCAAGTAGATATACCCATATCTGCTCAAATCATCTTGTGAAGGTCGAGAAAATAGCGATACTTGCCACGAGCCTTCATACTCATTGGTGCGCATACATCGGTATGTATTATTTCCCATAAGTCGATAGCTCGTTCCATTGTTCCGAAGCGGAGTTTTAGTCATCTTGCCCAAAAGGCGCGGTTTGCAAGCATCAAATGATTCATAACCAAGTGATTCGAAAATCCATCTTTATGGAGTTTCTTCATCGCTTTACATCGATATGACCCAAGCGGCGATTGCCACAAATAAGTTGCACTATCATTATTAACTTTGCATCTTTTGGCTTCAATATTATGAATGTGTGTATCACTACGATCGAGATCAACAAACCATTTTCATTGGGTGTATGACCATAGAAGGTTTTATTCATGAAAGCAGAACAACAATTATTCTCTAACTTACATGAATAACCGTATTGCAATAAACATGATCAAATCATATTCATGCTCAATGCAAACACCAAATAACACTTATTTAGGTTTAACACTAATCCCAAAAGTATAGGGAGTGTGCGATGATGATCATATCAATCTTGGAACTATTTCCAACACATCGTCACTACACCCTTAACTAGTCTCTGTTTGATACGCAACTCCGTTTGAGTTACTAATCTTAGCAACCGAACAAGTATCAAATACTCGGGGCTACTATAAACACTAGTATGGCACACATCAATAATCTGTATATCAAATATACCCGTGTTCACTTTGCCATCCTTCTTATCAACCAAATATTAGGGCATTTCGCTTCGATGACCATTTCCTGCGATGTAAACACTCGGTTTGAGGCTATGGTCCAGCTTTGGGCTTCATCGCGGGAGTAACAACTTGCTTGTCTTTCCACTTGAAGTTCCTTTCTTTCCCTTTGCCCTTCTCTTGAAACTAGTGGTCTTGTCAATCATCAACACTTGATGCTCTTTCTTGATTTCTACCGTCGATTTCAACATCACGAAGAGCTCAAGAATCGTTTTCGTCATCCCTTGCATACTATAGTTCATCACGAAGTTCTAGTAACTTAGTGATGGTGACTAGAAAATTCTGTCGATCAATATCTTATCGGAAGATTAACTCCCACTTGATTCAAGCGATTGAAGTACCCGGACAATCGAGCACATGCTCACTAATTGGCGATTCTCCTCCATCTTTTAGCTATAGAACTTGTTGGAGAATTCATATCTCTCAACTCGGGTATTTGCTTGAAATATTAACTTCAATACAGGAACATCTTATATGGTCCTGACGTTCAAAACGTCTTTGAAGTCGATTCTAAGCCGTTAAGCATGGTGCACAAAACTATCAAGTACTCATCATATTGAGCTAGCCAAACATTCATAACGTCTGCGTTTTGCTCTGCAATAGATTGCATCACCTAGCGGTGCATTAAGGACATAATTCTTACGTGCGACAATGAGGATAAACCTCGGATCACGGATCCAATCCGCATCATTGCTACTAACATCTTTCAATACATTTTCTCTAGGAAGATATCAAAATAAACATATAAAGCAACAATGCAAGCTATTGATCTTACAACATAATTTGCAAAATACTACGGGACTAAGTTCATGGTAAATTTAAGTTCAATTAATCATATTACTTAAGAACTCCCACTTAGGCAGACATCTCTCTAGTCATCTAAGTGATCACGTGATCCAAATCAACTAAACCATGTCCGATCATCCGTGAGATGGAGTACTTTTCAATAGTGAACATCACTATGTTGATCATATCTACTATATGATTCACGCTCGACCTTCGATCTCCGTGTTAGAGGCCATATCTGTATATGCTAGGCTCGTCAAGTTTAACCTAAGTATTCAGCGTGTGCAACTGTTTTGCACCGTTGTATTTGAGCGTAGAGCCTATCACACCCGATCATCACGTGGTGTCTCGGCACGAAGAACTTTCATAGCGGTGCATACTCGGGAGAACACTTCTTGATAATTAGTGAGAGATCATCTTAAAATGCTACCGTCAATCAAAGCAAGAATAAGATGTATAACGAGATAAACATCATATGCAATCAAAATATGTGACATGATATGGCCATGATCATCTTCGCCTTTGATCTCCATCTCCAAAATCTTGTCATGATCTTTATCGTCACGACGCGACACCATGATCTCCATCATCTTGATCTATATCAATGTGTGCGTCACATGAGTCGTCTCGCCAACTATTGCTCTTGCAACTATTGCTATCGCATAGCGATAAAGTAAAACAATTATTTGGCACTTGCATCTTATGCGACAAAGAGACAACCATAGGGCTTACGCGATTGCCGATAACTTCAACAAAACATGATCATCTCATACAAAAACTTATATCACGTCTTGACCATATCACATCACAACATGCCTGCAAAAACAAGT